>JAMPIV010010984.1:0-162500 GCA_024509875.1 Oreohelix idahoensis
CAACTCTTGATCTGTCTTGCATAATCCTTGCTGGTGTTTAGGTACATTGTTAGTCCCTAGACCCTGACTTGGGCGGGGGGTCTAGAGCAAAATCCCTACTTGTTTGTAAGGCTAGATTATGATATGGCAGTATCAAATCACTCGAACATGAAACAATATTCAAAATATATAAAGAAATAATTTCAATCTTACCAGATTATGAATAATTAACACAGAAGTGCTAGCAAAACTCAGCTGAGCTGCTGGCTATAGGATGGCGTCCCTAAAATTTAACTCACTGTCTTTCATATGGGAAAACACCACACTTTAAAATCTGTGTCTAACACTGAACAATTATTGAAGAATGACCCCAAATGCGCTCTGAGCGCTAATGATATGATTGTCTGTGGCCAATCACTGCCGAGGTTTATTTTTAATTTCAAATTTCCTCACTAAAGTCATTTCAGTCAAGCTTCAGTCACGTATGGATGGTTATCTGTTAGTCTGTCCGTCTCTACTTTGTGTTTCTACAAAATTGTGCTCGATTTTTGACCCAACCGTTCTCTCCCCTTCAAATTTTTTGTTGTAAAAAGTTATATTTAGACACAGCTACCACCAATGTCCCTTCACTTCTATGCCAAGTAAATTTGAACACCTGCGTCCCCAAGGTCGTGTTTTTGTGTGCAAATAACGATATGTTAGATTCAATGCAGTCTGTGGCTGATGTAAACTACACTGTCTTTTGTCATTATTTTCAATATTATCTATCCGTCTGTAAAATTAAGACCATATTCGTTCACTGCTCAGAATAGGCCATCTGGCCAGCTAATTTTTATATTCCTAACATTAATATTAAGAAAAATTTACTTTTTAATTTTTTTGTAATTTTTTTCAGACATCTGCGTTCTTCCGCTCAAATTCAAATCAAGCGCTTGGTATCGCAAAACGTCCAATTCCGTACCTCGTGTCAATTTGGGGGACTTGAATTTTTTTTACTTTCATCCCTTTCCCCCCCCCCCCCCCCAATTGCGTCTCTTTAGCCTTTCCAGTCATATTTTTTTCCTTTTTGATCCTCCGTTCCCCTCCGATCTAGCAAGTCAAATTTATGGAGGGTGATGACCCGCGGTCTAGGCGATCATGTACATCAGCAGCCTACGCATTATGTTTTTATCCTTAAATGTTATCCTTGGAGGAATTTTACCGTTGTATCTCTGTCAATTTCACTACACATCTCCCCACCTGAAAACATGCCTATGGCAAGTTCCAAAACCAGCGATACACATAGGTAAAATTACTCCTCACGTCTGCCATTACTCTAATTTTGATCACAGGGGTGCCGACTGAGGAAATCTGCACCGACATTCAATTTGCCTGGGATATATTGGATACTAAACTGATAAGGTTGAAGCAATAAAGACCACCTCAGCAATCTTGCGTTTTCATGCTTAGCCTGAGACAAGAACACGAGAGGCTGATGATCCGTCTCCACCACAAATGTCCTACCATACAGATAGATTTGAAACTTCTTTATTGCCCAGATTAATGCTAAACATTCTTTTTCGCTTGTGGAGTATCCTTGTTCCGCCTTATTCAATTTGCGGCTTGCATAAGCGACTGGTTTAAGTTCCCCATCAGGTGAAGATGATCTTTGCAACAAAGCCCCTCCTAGTCCCACATTACTTGCATCGGTTCTTAAGACAAAGTCCTGTGTCAAATCAGGCAGTTTGAGAATAGGCTTGCTAGTGAGTTTTTCCTTTAACTCTTGGAACGCTAGTTCACATTGTGCAGTCCAAATAATTTTATCTGGAAGTCCCTTGCGAGTCAGATCAGTCAGAGGAGCACAAATGGCGTTAAAATTTTTGATGTATTTCTGATAAAATCCGCATAACGACACGAATGATCGCACTCCCTTTTTGGTTTGCGGCCTAGGTGCTCTCTGCAGTTTTTCCAAGTTCTTAGGATCAGGGGTCATATTACCCTGATATACAGTGTGCCCCAAGAATTCCAACTCTTTGCATCCAATACAACATTTTGTTGGCCTAGCAGTTAAGTTCGCCTCCCGAAGTCTATCAAACAACATCTCCAGAGCTTCAATGTGTTCTTCAAATGTCTCGGTGGCGACGAGAATATCATCCATGAAATTTGTGATACATGGGTTATTCAGGGGGTCCAACAATTTTCGCATCATCCTTGAAAACACACTCGGAGCATTTTTCAGTCCGAATGGTAGCATATTGAATTCATAATGTCCATCCGAAGTGCTAAAAGCCAAATAAGGTCTCACTTCAGGCTTCACTGGGATCTGGTAATAGCCTTTACTAAGATCCACTTTTGAAAAGTATTTTGCCTTGTTCAGTCTGGCAAATAGCTGTTTTGTGTCTGGTAATGGATCCACTTGTCCTTCTGTGACAGCATTCAGTTTCCTGTAATCTATGCACAGTCTGTGTTCCCCAGACGGTTTCCTCAACAAAACGACACTAGAACTAAAAGATGATTCACTGTGCGAAATAATCCCCTCCTTCAATAAATAATCTATTTCTTCCTTTAATGCCTTCTCCTTCGCGAACGGAATAGAATAGGCTCTCATACAGATTGGGTTTGAGTCTACCAGTTTCATGTCATACTGTAGCAAATTTGTATGGCCTGGTTTATCTGTTAATACATCTGTATGTTCCTCCAGAACTTGTTGAACTCTCTCCCTCTGGTTTTTAGTCAGGTGCTTACTGACTTTTACCTGTGCTGCTGTTTCACAAGGATGTAATGGGTATTCATGTGAGGTGAGTGGTTCTTTTTGCATCTGGGTTGCAATAGCCAAGGTCAATAAGGGGGTGCTTTCCTGGAGTGGTCTGTCCAGATACTTCTTTAACAGGTTTACATGATAAACTTTTTCCTTCCCCTTTTTGTCAATTTTATAGTTTGTTCTAGACACCTTCTCTAGAACCGTATATGGACCTTGCCAACCAATTTGTAATTTATTCTGGCTTCCCGGTAGTAGAAGCAGCACCTTCTCTCCGACTGCCAGTTCCCTGTCCTTTGCCTTCCTATTAAAATATGCTGCATGTTTCTTCCTGGCTTGTTTCAAATTATCATTTGCCAGTTTCCATCCAGCTTTCAAACGAGTGGTCAGTTCGTTCACATATTGATACGATGAGGTAACAGTCTCTTCCGCCTTCTCATCTGTCCAGGTCCTTAATAAAGTTACATCTGGATCTTTAATTTATCATACTTATTTTTCATGGAACTCATCTGGTCCCGTCCATTAGAAGCTTTATAATGAGGACTTTTCTTCCTAGAATCATCACTCACAAATCGACCACTACCAATTTTTCTCTGGGGTTTGTCTCCCCACTTAAGATTGTTTATGAGAGATCTTCGCTCTCTTGTCTGTTCCTCCAGTTTATATAAGTCTGACCGAGGGATTGTCATCCTATCCTGGGTTAAATTTCTTCTTTGTACTCTTCGCATAGCGGCCATGTTAATCCATTCAAGTGAAGACTGGGTGTGAAAAGGGGGCTCCCATTCCACTTTGTCTACCCGTGTATAATTAGTTTTCCTTTCAGGCCTAAAGTTGCCCCGTGGCGGTTCTAGGTCCTGCACATATTTTCCCTTTGTGGGTGTTCCCTCATGAAATACGCCACATGCTTCTACAAAGTTTTCAACATCGACATTTACGTCGGGCCAATAGTATTTTAGAGCAATCTTTTGGCAGATGGTACCGACTTTCTCATGGTCACCATCTTTTCCAACATGTAAGCTCCTTATCAAATTTGCCCTATATCTCTTGGGGAGAACTAACTGTCCGTGACCAGTGGATCTAGTTCCTGTCTTCCTGTATAATAATCTATTCTTCATGAAATATTCCCCCTTGCTCGGAGGTGTGTGGCATTTGGGCAATTTTTTAAAACATGGCTGGAGTGTCCTATCCTCAGCCTGCGCCTTCCTCATCTCCTCTGGATGAGCGTTTATAGGTTCACCTTCTTCCTCCTTCTTCTGTGACCTGGTCTGCACTGTCGCCATGATCACAGGTTTCTCGGGATTCCCCAAGAAGACGTATCTACACCCCAATATCAGAGGGTAGATTGGTTCATCTATCACTGCTGCTCTGATTTCTCCTTCCACATAGCGAGTTTTCACCGTTATCCTTGCGATGGGAAGTGTCATGAGTGGTATGTCCTTAGTCGCCCCTTGTATTTCCACTGTTTCTGTGGTATACTGACTTGGGTCCACTAGGCTAGACTTCACAACTGAATCATAATCCAAACCTGTATCATAAAGGCACCTTATGGTGACCCCATTACAAATAACATCCTCACAAACTGGGGGGTGATAAGGTTCCTGTTGTCCCTTAGGATTAACCTTTAATCTTTGCGTCCCCGACTTCATTGCAGCAATGTTTGAAGGTTTCCTTCTACAAAATTCGGTGTTATGGTTATCCTTCTTGCACCATTTACACCATCTTTTCCCTTGGTTCAACGGTTTTCTTTCATTGAACTTTTGGTCATTGAACTGTGAGTTTCTGTCGCGATAGTCATTTCTTGGCCGCTCAAAATTTGTCCTACCTTTATTTCCCTGCTCTCTATTATCAAATTTATTAAATTGCTGTGGAGCTTTAAAATTGTCTATGTGCTTCTTTTTAGCACCACTTACCTCTGCCTGGGCTGCCTGATACCTCTCAGCAACATTTAAAATTTCCCCCAACTTCTCTGCACCTTGTTCCATGAGAAATTTTCTCATGTCTGGAGCCATGGACTCTCTCAATTGCTCAATCATGATCATTTCTTTAAGATCTTGGGTCTTCCCCAGAGCCGTCCATTTCTCCAAATAGGTTTCTAGTCTGGCCGAGAATTGGTGGTATGTCTCCCCAGACAACAGTTTGGCATTTCTAAATTTCTTACGATAAAATTCACCATTCTTCTCGTACCTTAATAACAAAGCCTGCTTTAACATGTCATAATTGTCTTGGTCTTCCCTGTTCATTTTGGCAAATACTTCATAAGAAGCACCCCTCAATCCCTGTGATAGCTTTAAACTCCACCTCTCTCTCTCTAACCCATATGTAGTAGCTAATAACTCAAAACGTCCCAGGTACCCCTCTATGTCATCGTCTTTCTCAACAAAATGGTCTAAATGAAACCCCATAGCTGAGTTTGAGGCTCCCATACTGGGCGTAGCATCTGAGGCAAAAGGGCTGGCACCATTTTCAGGGGCCGGGCCTTGTAATTCCAGCTCCCTTAGTCGTAATTCGTGCTCCCTCTGCCACCTTCTATCTTCTGCCTCCCTTTCGGCCTTTTTATCTTCTGCCTCCCTTTCGGCCTTTTTATCTTCTGCCTCCCTTTGCTGTCGTTTTTCTTCTGCCTCCCTTTGCTGTCGTTTTTCTTCTGCCTCCCTTTCGGCAGTCAGCCTTTTTTCTTCTGCCTCAATCTGCAGCCTCTTAATTTCTCTATCAGCCTCAATTTGTAACCTCTTCTCTTCAGCTACCTTTCTATCTTCCCTTTCAATATATTTATCACATTCAGTCGTTACGTATTGAATTAAAATTTGACCATCCATCCCCATCTCCTTCGCAGTGAGCACAGCAGCTGATCTAAACTTTGCTAGCTCAGCCATACTTTTCAGACAATATAATAATATACAAGCTAAGTACTTCTTATGACTATAATCTAACTAATTCTAACTAACCAGTTAACTAATTAATTATTACTGGCTGTGAAGATTCACCAACTTTTATCTGCAGGGACACTTTTACTTTTAAAGGAAATTTTACAATTTATTTCCCTACTTTTATTTCTCCCACCAGGAGATCTTAATATTACTGTTGGGCTAATTATCCCTGGACAAGACCCCAATATATGTAGTGGTATTGATGGTATTGTATGATGATGATGGTACTACATGTAAATTGTATGAGGCCAGCTGTGAAGGCTCCTGAGATAAAATGTAATTGAGAATTGTCAGAAGGCCTTTCTTGCTACCACTACGACCTCACACTTAATTTTTTTTTTTATGAATGTAGCTGCGTAAAGTGTCTAGGGTTATGATGTGTACTGTGGTGTGATAGTTATAAATATACCCATAGATATTTAACAAGACTAATAAGATTAACAAGTGTTACAATACACTGAACTAACTCACGTGTGTAAAGTTTTTGATATAATTATATTACATTTATTTGTTCTGGATCAAGTTTTATTTTGACCAGAACTTGTTTTAAAAGAAGGATTTAAAATTTATAAAAATTATGCATGGAATGTTACATAATAAATGCAAAAGTGAACATATTTAAGTACTAGAATAGTTAGTTTTATTAAAATGTTCTGGTAGTCAGCTACTAGGGAGGATATTTATTGTCTGTGCTGTTGGGGTGGTCTCATCACACCTGTCTATATTGACTACATAGTGTCCAGAAAATGGTGGGAATTTTTATGGGGTATCTGCAACTTAATGGGGTTGGTGAATATCCAGCAGACCAGAGGCTCACTCATCTGGTATTTGTAGCTCTGGTGCTGAAATCAGGTGGTCCCACCTCTCCGGGCTGGCGGGCAATAATGGTGGTCTCTGTCACAAGGACTGCACAGATACACTTGTGTAAATCACCACCCGAGTAGATACTGCTTCGTTGACGACAGAAACTCGCAGCTCTGCAATCAAAGTATGGGCCATGTGTCAAAATCTATTCTCTACCCACGTCTGGACACCACACTGACACAACAACCACATTATACAGACAGGTCAGATCTCTCTGACCAAACAGCACAGTTACCATGGTGGGTTTACATCCGATAGATCCTCCCAGACTATAGATTCTGAAAAATAATTATTAGTTTTCTACCCTAAAAGAGGATAGGTAATATGTTTCCTTATTCTCAACTCTTGATCTGTCTTGCATAATCCTTGCTGGTGTTTAGGTACATTGTTAGTCCCTAGACCCTGACTTGGGCGGGGGGTCTAGAGCAAAATCCCTACTTGTTTGTAAGGCTAGATTATGATATGGCAGTATCAAATCACTCGAACATGAAACAATATTCAAAATATATAAAGAAATAATTTCAATCTTACCAGATTATGAATAATTAACACAGAAGTGCTAGCAAAACTCAGCTGAGCTGCTGGCTATAGGATGGCGTCCCTAAAATTAACTCACTGTCTTTCATATGGGAAAACACCACACTTTAAAATCTGTGTCTAACACTGAACAATTATTGAAGAATGACCCCAAATGCGCTCTGAGCGCTAATGATATGATTGTCTGTGGCCAATCACTGCCGAGGTTTATTTTTAATTTCAAATTTCCTCACTAAAGTCATTTCAGTCAAGCTTCAGTCACGTATGGATGGTTATCTGTTAGTCTGTCCGTCTCTACTTGTGTTTCTACAAAATTGTGCTCGATTTTTGACCCAACCGTTCTCTCCCCTTCAAATTTTTGTTGTAAAAAGTTATATTTAGACACAGCTACCACCAATGTCCCTTCACTTCTATGCCAAGTAAATTTGAACACCTGCGTCCCCAAGGTCGTGTTTTTGTGTGCAAATAACGATATGTTAGATTCAATGCAGTCTGTGGCTGATGTAAACTACACTGTCTTTTGTCATTATTTTCAATATTATCTATCCGTCTGTAAAATTAAGACCATATTCGTTCACTGCTCAGAATAGGCCATCTGGCCAGCTAATTTTTATATTCCTAACATTAATATTAAGAAAAATTTACTTTTTAATTTTTTTGTAATTTTTTTCAGACATCTGCGTTCTTCCACTCAAATTCAAATCAAGCGCTTGGTATCGCAAAACGTCCAATTCCGTACCTCGTGTCAATTTGGGGGACTTGAATTTTTTTACTTTCATCCATTTCCCCCCCCCAATTGCGTCTCTTTAGCCTTTCCAGTCATATTTTTTTCCTTTTTGATCCTCCGTTCCCCTCCGATCTAGCAAGTCAAATTTATGGAGGGTGATGACCCGCGGTCTAGGCGATCATGTACATCAGCAGCCTACGCATTATGTTTTTATCCTTAAATGTTATCCTTGGAGGAATTTTACCGTTGTATCTCTGTCAATTTCACTACACCTTTCATACTGAGAGTTGATGCGTCAGGTCAGGGCATCGGGTCAACATTGCTGCAAGCCGATGACAGTGACCTGAACATGCTATTTCCAGTTGCCTATGGCAGTCGGAAACTGAATAAAGCGGAACGCAACTACAGTGTCGTTGAAAGAGAATGTCTCGCTCTGATTCATGGTATCAGACGCCATCATGAGTTTCTGTATGGTACTTCTTTCACGGTGCAAACAGACCATGCTCCACTAGCTTTCCTGGGTGCCAAGAAGGAATTCAACGCAAGGATAATGCGTTGGGCCTTGCTATTGAGTGTTTATTCCTTCAAAGTGGAATATATTCCAGGAAAACAGAATGTCGGAGCTGACTTCTTGAGTAGAAACTGGACCACAGAGGAAGAGGAGAAAATCGACGATGCCAATCATCCAAAAGCTACCGATCAGGGCAGCTTCATTGTCATAAATGAAACATGAAAACGAGTTTCCATGTCTCAAAAGTGGGGACGATTGTGACGTACGTCTAAGTATGACAAATGAATTTCCCTGACTCGATGGATGATAACAGAATATTGGCCTCTCATAACTTTAGAACCCCTGATCATCTGTTGTAACTTTTACCGGCATGCAGCATTTCCACGAGAACCTTACACGCTGGATCATTAATATGTAGCCTGCTATCTTATGTGAACGTTTGAGATCGCATGGCCTTTGATGGGAGGTTAAATCCCGCCCACAACCATTTCTGAGAACGATTTATAGCAATCTTTTCCTTAACGCCGGCCCAAAATAGGACGGGCCACAGACTCACTCCTGTTTCTAGAGCAATAAACAGCAGATCATTTTCTTACCTGGCTGTCACCCCGCCTGGTGGGAGTTGCCAAAGCTCTCAGAACAGCGGTACCATCAAAGACAGACAGATCTCAGAATTCAATCGCAGCGGCACACGATCTAAAGAATCAGGGGACGTGCAGCTCACAGAGTTAGCTTCTCGGGAAATTTTCGCACTCTTATGCGAGCAGCCTGAGACAGAAGAAAATCGGTAGACCGGGGAAAACGAAGGAATCGCAGCGGTTAACACATCGGCGAGGTACCTCGGTTTTTGCTCAACTTCACGAAAGGTGCGAAAATCTAACACGCCCTATTCAAGTTACATTCGAGAAGTATAAATAGAGAACTCCGAGAAACTGCATTTTATCGTTCGCTCTGACAGAATCCTAGTTGCACTAGCATAGTCGGATTCCTGCTGGATTTCATCTACCTTCGTGACTATTGGAGTGTATTCTTTCTGTGCAGATGGTAATTTATACATTAGCTTCGAGTGATCAGTGGTCGAGTTATTTCAATTGATTTCAATGGATTGTGGTGTAAATTTAACCTTATTAAATAAACCCATTTTCAAAGTTCTAGTGCAAACTAATGTTACAGCTAAAAGTATTTCCTAATACAATTGACGCGTAAATTTATTTTGCAGACGTTAAAGAGAATTATAACTTTAATACAGTTTAGTTCTGTATAGATAGATGTGCTTTTAATTGTTTTAACTCACGGGAAGTTTTCCTGATTTGTTAATTGACGACGCTAATAAGTAAATAGGCTAACTGTAATTTATCGCGTCAGATTATAATATGATTTGTAATGCATTTCTTGTTTTGATTATCTTTCATTCAGAACGATCATTCAACCTGCATCCCAGCAATTATTAATTATATACAGAGTTCTGCCAAACTCAATTCGATAACTCCAGTAACATATGAACTTTTTAAAGCTAAACTTGTGGCGACCTGTAATGGGCCCCGCTCCTCTGAACGTAACTGAGAAAAAAGCCATTCAAGAAACACTTTAAAAATACTAGTTCATATAGAGTCCTTAAAGAAAACTGGAAGCAGAACATATTTTATTCACTGCCCCTATTTGTGAAGAAAAAGCATCGATCTACCTGAACACTGTCTGTCACGTATATTCAGTGGATTTTACCCTCCCCCCCCCCCCGCCCCCCCCCCCCCCCCCCCCCCCCCCCCCCCCCCCCCCCCGAAGAAGAACTTACCTCAGTGTTTTTCTTAACTTGTGACATTACGGAAAAAGGAAGTTATCTCCACCAGCTGTGCCAATTTTAGGAACCACACCATACCTCACGCCTAGCCAAGTGCCTGTGACATTCTTTAGGAACTTTATCTAATAAATAAACAGTACCGTTAAACTTCAACGTCCAGCGATTTCGGGACACTTTGTTAACTTCGACAACTCGCAAATCTGGGGCTGTATACGGAAGAAAATACTTTTACCTAAGCCAAGGTTTAGTGCTGTTTTTTGATGTATTTCCTATGAAGTGCCAGAATTCACCTTTCGGTAAGTCTGCGTGTGTGTTTGTGGGGATGGCCAGCCCTGGTGTGTTTTTTTGAATGAAAGGAGATTTATCTTTTCTTTACCCTTTTAATTAGTTCGACCTTGTACTAAGGTGCATTATATTCCTTGTACGGGATCTCTCCTAGCGGGATCGGGTAACTGTGTTCCTTCCCCCTCCCGAAAAATTTGTTGATTTAAAGGGAGACAATTGAGAACCCTAGCTTTTCCTCTACACCCCCCCCCTTTTTCTGTAACCCCTTGCCTCAGAGTAATAAATTTACAAGTGGGTTACATTGCCTATCTCTGATCACCCCCCCCCCCCTTGTCTTTGGGACCGGGTCTTGTCTGTTAGTAAATATAAACGGGAAACGTTGGATGGGATATTTCTCCTAAAAAAAACCCCTCTTCCCTAGTTATATTTGTATTCTGTAACCTTTGATTTTTGACTGTAAATGTACAATTATGTGTGAGTCCTTTATGATAATAAAGGTATTAATCATTAATTGTGTTGGTTGTCGGTTGACCTAAAACTCCAAACATTTCCATCTGTGTAGGCTGTATTCATGTACGTTGAGCGACAGAATCACCAAATCGGTGAGTGCGCCTGAGCGACTGGAACTGACAAACAATTGTTTGTGCAGAAGAGAGATAGGAGTAGTCTGTGAGAAAACAGATATTGTCGTAATAAGAGACTGTCCTTGCTCCTTCCCAGCGCTTGTGAATCTACTACCTCATTCTCCAAAATCCTTATTCTCACAGAGCCTTCAATATCACTTTACACTCTAAAGGGACCAATATTCATCAGCACCCTCTCAGATAAAAATTACGACAGACCCATTAAGGGCCCGCTTGAAGCCTTACTTTGGTCGCTGACAGACCAGAAGGCTGATGAGACAGTTGTCTCAGCAAGGAAATATGTGTCGGATTTAAAGGATAGGTTGAACCTAGGATGGGACCTAGCAACGACTAACTTTAAGCGAGCACGCACAAAGCACGCTAACTAATACAGGAAAGTCGCGAAAGAGAGAGAACTGGAAGCAGGAGAGAAAGTTTTGGTGTTACTCCCTACCGGAAACAACCAACTGAAGATCGGATGGCAAGGGCCGTTTACCGTCCTGAAAAAGATTTCTAAGGCTAACTACCAGATCTCTATTCAAGGAAAGAAGAAGGTTTTCCATTTAAATCTGTTAAAGAGATACGCGGAAAGACCAGTGCCAACCTCCGACCATCTCCTGACGATCGCCAAAACTGACGAAGATGACGACAGTGGCAGGGAAATTCCACTGCAATCACACGAAATCTTTCAAAAATGTCAGAAGCATCGACGCTCTTTCAAGCGCGCATGGGAGACATTCCAGAGAAAGGAAACTTTGGGAGTAGACTTGAGAAGGAATTGGAGAGAGATGGAGGGGGGAGATGAGAGGGAAGAAGACAGACACCCTGAAGCTACGGATATAGGAAATTTAATTCCATAACGTACACATGGAGTGCTTCCATATCTTAAAGGGGGGGGGGGACGTTGGGACGTTCTGTCACAGAGGTTTTATGATCATTGAATTGCCTATATCCTCTTCTTTTTCTTTCACCCGTATCCTCTATTTTATTATCACTCTTTACCTTTTTCCTGTATTTTTCGCATCTATTCTTTTGCGAAAAATATTTTCTTCCCCATTCTCAACTTTACCGTTTTCTTTCTCATACTGGTAAACGCATTTATGACATAACGTATCAGTCTCTACACTAGACGGGAGAGCTTTAAAATGCATTCTATTGCATTAGATGTCAGTGGACGATAGAACGTGTGAATACTCGTCTGGGCAGACAGAGATAGCAGACATGCGTCTGTATTTTTCTCATGTCACGGGCGTTTCGTCAGGCTAGTTCCCGGTTAGGTGTCATACCGTCTAGCATTTTCACCTGACACTAACGTTTCTCTCGGAGTGAAGTGTGATATGACACTCACGCAGCGATCGGGAATGAGTCATATAGTCTGGGTTTTTCCATGACACTCACGCTTCTCGGTCAGTTTGTTAACGTAAGTGTGAAAGACGCACTGGTGTCAGTTACATCATTCGTCTAAGTTACGTAAGTGTTAAAGACGGAAAGGGGAGATTATTTCGTTTTGCGAAATAAACGTTCATTTCTTTGTCTGTTTGATAGATATTAACCAGAGTTTGAAACTAGATTTTCATTCTTGCTCCTAAATGTTGCAGTAGACAGATCGCTGTGCTAGATCAAATATCTGTGTTTTGGCGAAGTCTGAGTTTCTTGGCCATTTTGCCGAGTTCTAGACTACCATTAGATTGCAGTATTCTAGTTCATGGTTTAGTCTGTAGTTCTGTGTGTGGAGGTAATATTATATATAATATCTAGTATTTTGTGAGTGTTTAAAGTGATAATCGCTTATTTCATATTTCACTAGTTAGATTTGGTGCAGAGTGCTTAATTAAATAGTCTGTATTATTTTCTAGTGACGTGTTTCAGTGGAAAGCAGAATAAATTATAATTTCTAGCTTAAACAACAATGTAGCTATAATGACTTTAATTTAACTGCTAAATAATCAGACGGGGACTATTTTTCTAAACTAACTTATAATGCTAGATGCCTCATGAGTGTTGACGGAATACGTATGTATTCCTAATTCATGAGGATTGATGATTTTTAAATATATAACTTATTGCACGGGAAGTTTTAAATGATAAGTCAAGCTGTACGCTTGCATTTTAAAAACGTAAGTTATATTGAGTACATAATATGTAACATATTTCATATGTGGTTTTTCTTTGTTCAGTGAATACTGGGGTAACCCAAACTTTGCCGGCGTTTTTGTACAGAGACATACCTAATAAATGCTTATACAGGGCCTTTGAGCCAGTGCATATTTCTACACTAACTCTAATGTACATGCTGCCTTGTGGCGAGAAAAATTACAGAAATCTAAAACATTAACTTTCCGACATTGTTGACAAGTGTGTGGTGAACCAAGATTATTTGTTGAGAGAAGTTGTCCACCGGTCATCTTCCTAATTAAGGGAAACCTCGTGTTCTGACATTGTGTGCTCCTTTAAGCCTAATTCTTACATCGTGAGTCAAGTGACACTAACTTTAGTCTGAAATAACTATCGCATGAAGCAGACGCTCCCCAGATCCATTTTGATGAAACCAACAAACAAATCTGCAGAGCTGGGATCCGCTTCATTAAACGACAGTAACAGATAAAAAGTGTGTGAATGTCCCAAAGTTTGCGCCAGACGGCGAACAACAGCACGATTGTAAGTATATCAGGGCCCTGATGAAAGAACCGAGTGAAAGTAGACTGAAGGATGTTCTTTGTTTGAGTCACCCACGTTGTAACTTCCTTTATGCAAGTTATTGCTAACAATATTTAGCCTTAGAAAAGCAGAGTATCAAGTCTGTCCATACCTTAAAAGGGGGAAACCATAGACTCAATCATATGTATCTGTAACTCTTTGGGGTTATCACTTTTCTCTAACGGGACTGTGAGCTATATATATCCAGGGGAGGACCATACAAACGGGTCTATCACTAGTGTAGCATTCCTTGATTTTTTATGACTATGTGTATGCTTTTGATGTATTTTATATGTTGTGATGTAAGTTTACTATGATAATTAAACTATACCTACATTTAATTCAGTGTGGTGGTCAGTTCGTTCCTATAATATCTATATAATCATTGTTATAGTGTTCCCACGTCTGTGTGTCTTACTGTCGTCAATTGTATGTGCGGGCACGTGAGTGGATAGATATATATTAATATATATATTTTTTTAATAGACAGTCTGACTCCTCTGGATCTGTTGTAGAAGATAGGCGGAGAGAGAGAGAGAGAGAGAGATTCTCGATTTCCGGGACAGCCTCTATAAATTTCTACCATCTCACTCGTGGAACTCTATTTCTACTATCACATCCCCCTGTGGCTATCACTCATTCTAACCTATTCAGAAGGGACCAACCCAAGTCTTAATTCCCCTATCATAATTTTACGACAACCATTTGTTCCAAAGTAATTGATCATTAAATTTGTTTTATGTTGTTTTAACAATTTCATAGTTGATTTAGTTATTATAGAGAGAGAAGTGCGCACGGATGAATCAGCATCTTTAATATATCTTTACTTATATCTATAGAGCAAGAAAATAATAAGAATTTCACTGTTAATTCAGTTGAGAGCTTGTACGAGCTAAATTATATTATATAATACTTCTTCACAAAAGTTGTCTGGTAGAGAAAAAGTTAACATTGCTAAGACACATTCAGCATTGTTCTTGATTTCTGAAAAATCTTGTGAATCCTCCCTCAAGATAGAAGCATCATCATCCTTCTATCTGTATCTCTGCCAAGAGCAGTTTTGTGCGAAGGTAGATACCTTTGAAGACCCACATTAGATACTCTAGGATTTGGTCATTGTTGGACCATCACTGCAGAGCAAAAGGCAGGCAACCCGTGACACTGGCACATACACATACCTTTCCCGTTCGCAACCAGATATAAGAAATGCTAATAATCAGTAGGTGATATTGTATAAGGGAATTGAAACGGTGACTTAGGTGTCTATATGACCGGAGATACTGTTTTGCAATTTATATTAGCTTCATTCATTATGTTTTTTTTTTAATATAATGAAATACATGTATACTTCTTTCAGTGCAAGCAATTTTAGCATGTAAAAAGTAGAAACGCCAAAAAAAGCCTAAAAGATTTTTTTTATAGATTAAGACCATGAAATAATAAATAGTTAGTGTGACTAAACGTTGTAATAGTGACAACTCAAACTGATGGAGGTAAAAAAAAAGGATCATGTTACACGCTCATTGAGGCATATTGGGAAGATGGTGTTAGGCCCATATTTTCTTGACAATCGGCACACTAGGGGTGATGTGGTCAGCATCACGCCGGCCGCATTAACCTTCCCAGAGTTGCACTGGTACCCAATTCATGAGGCTGGGCCGACCCTGGAGCCGTTTGTGGCTTAGAAAATCCCACCTCAACTGGGAATCGAACCATGGACCACCGAGCTAGGAAGCCAGTGCACCAACCACTGTGTTACCGTGGCTCCCAAACGTTACTGAAGCTGGCTGAATAAACCAGGAATGTCACATAGTCTTGTAAACAATTAAAACAGTAAATATACCTGGACATAACTAGTGATAAACAAAAACTGTGATTATCTGCACGTGTCTCCTTCAGTCATAACTGATTATAGCTAGGATGTGCCCTAAGGAGATAGCTCTCAGCTCCTTTTTTCTGCCTGGTGTTCCTTACGGCGTATACTTTTCTCGTTTGCTTGTTGTAAGAGCCCCCTTCAGTCCTAACTGACTGTGGGAATGTGACCCTGAGGTGACAGGTTTTTTTTTTTCCTTGGTTATCTTTTCGACGTTTTCTTCTCTCTTCCGCTTGCCGTGAGAGCTTCTTTTTGCCTAATCTGAGGTGTCGCCGTAGGAGCATCGCCACTTGATGCGAATGGCAGCTTCAATCTCCCAGGTTGCAGGATTCGTTAACTGTACCTGTATATCTTTCTTGCACACATTTTTGAACCTCAGCTGCTGGTCGCTAGGCTGTTCTATTGCCATGTGCCAGCTGTGCGTAGAAACTATCTTTATGGATGCGACCATCGTCCATGCTGCTGGCATGGCCAAGCCAGCATTGTATAAGCAGCGTATACAAAAGTGATGCAGAAATACTGAAGTAAATGAAAAAAGTATGTCGCGAAAAACCGAACAGAAGCTGGGAGGTGTAAACCACAAATCAAATAGTATAGTCATGCTCCTCATTACTGAATAGTGCAGAAACATACACCTCGAACAAGCATTTTGGCGACAGAACTGAGGCTCCTGAAATATGTATACAGAAGAATACGGTAAATTTTAATGTGATCAGAAGCAAACAAAAAATATTCTTCTCGCATAAAATGTAATTTCATTATAAAAAAGAAGTGTCGTTACTTGACATCTGATGTCGTATACAGTGCATGCAAGTTATACGAGTACCTAGCAATGATCATTGGGAGATTCCGAATAATATTCAAGGTGCAGATAAGCAAAGTAGTAAGAAAACGCAGAATGATGTCTGCTTACCTGGGTCTTTGAAGATACCCTGACGAGAAAATACCACGTCTAGTTATAGTTCTTTTGTTCACGAAGAACAAGAGCTGACAATTGAAAAAAAAAAAAAACCATTCATTTTATTTACTCATGCAAGCAAAGTTAAGGATCAGGTTCTTGAATTTGAAATGTTTTCTAGCTTCCATCTGCGAGCATTGGGTGTTTTTCGTTTTTTTTTTCTATCAACCAGGGCTACTTAATCAATGATTTTTTTTTCATCATCTGTCAATTTTAACGAGCTATTGTAGTGTAGGCGGTACAGACAAAAGTTCTACATATGTTGTTTCTTTGTTTCTTTGTTTGTTTGTTTTTGGATTTAATATTCCAGCAGCCATCTCGACATATTTTTGTCATACACTGACATTATCATACCTTCTTCACTTATATATTGTCCCTTCTACATTTCGGGTCGTCAACATTTGACATCACGCAGTGAGGGGGGAGGGAGGTCACAATTTGATGACGTTGAGTGACGATTCCCCCCCCCCCCCCATTTTGAACTTATAGGAACGGGAAAAACGTACTGGAGCACCTTTTGAATAATACAATAAGGAAAATCCACCTTATAATACGGAAACCGGACTCCTACAGGACCTACTTATAACGTCACAGAGGGAATCTATGATAGAAATAGTACCCCAGACGCGTGTTCGAGGCATCTTTATTAAGTGCCAAGACTATTCTACTGAGCAAGAAGTCTAGCGTTCCTAACTAGTTTGAGGTGAGTTGTAACATATTTCATATACTTTGAATTTGACATGTTTGAACTTGCTGATGGTTATACATGTCCTTACGATGCTGGCAACCTCAGTGTAGTGAAGTGAATCCGTCTATAAATAACTACAGTATTTGAAATTTTTCTGAGGGGCAAGTCAAATTTACCGCCAACAATTTATCTAGTGTATTTCAATTTTTATGAGAAACAAGTAAAAAGTTACCGCCCACACCAAAAAATTATCGCAGAGCATAGTACAAAATTTAACAACCAATCAAATCGTTTCCATATTTTGTAGTGGTAAGAAAATGTTGGTTGACGCGAAATAAATGCCTATTTTGTGTTTTTGACCGAACGTAGATAATTTGTTTCTCAATAAATAAAGATACTTAAAATGAAAGGGATATCTCAAATGATAGCGCTGATATTGCTTAACATATACACATAAAGATTCCCTCATAACAAAATTTTTATGGTAGTAGAAAATTTAATTTAGTGAGATTTTTACATCAGGGTAAGGCCCAAATTAATTACAAAAAAATTACCCACATTTGAATGCAAAGGAAAAGATTGATAATTTTATTGGCATATTTTGTTAAAGAATTGACCTGTAAAGTAAACAGGCTATGTGTGCCATATTTGTTCGAAAGTGTAACTGACGATGAGATGTGTTGGGTCACGCTGACCTACGTGGGAATGTGGGTAGTAGCAGACTTGTTCGACTTGAAAAATTGGTGTATAGGTTTGCAAATTTACGACAGTGAGTGTTAGAAGCGATTTAATTTAGTATTTTCTTCTGGAGTGACACCCTGTTCATAGATCATGTAATAAACATCTAGGGAAGGTTAGAATGAAGTAATCAACAGGTCACATGCTGTATTGTACTTGCCATGATTATTGTATGGAAGCCAAACATGGACGAGGTACCCAAGCATTGATTAACCCAAAGAAAGAGTTATGGCATGAAAACTGATGGCAGACAACGGTATTCAAGGTCTTGTGCAACTTGTTAGCACAAATGCCTGACCACGGTAAGTTTTAATATTGTTAAGGGTGAATTAATTGAGGCAGATCTCTACAGGGAATGGATTGTCCTTCTATTCCAGGTTAAATCACGAATTTACCTCGTGGCTGCAATTTCTTGAGAAGAAGAGCGTGTGGGAGTTGAACGCTTTATCTAAAGACTGGAGATAGACCCCATCTTCTCAGCCAGGAGTCACAGAGTTGGTGATCCTGACTACTATTCAAAGAACTGAAGCAGCAACATTCTGAAGATAAGTCATTTAGAAAGGCAATGGCGATTCATCCAACCTCATTCACCCAATAAAACTTATCCACTGTGGGATGATGAAAGTAGTAGATCTTGCAGTGTAAGACTGGTAGTAGTATAAATATTAAGAACAGTAACAGTACGTGTAGTCATTCCAGTGACCCTTTAAAAGAAATGGAACAGAGTTTCAAAATTATTTATTTCATTATGTAAATAACCTTTCTTGAGTTTGATAATTCCTGACCCAAAAGATTGAGGTTCAGGACAATTAAATTGCACAGAAACGTTCATACAGCCTTGCTTAATTAATTTTTATTAAGTTGAAGTTCTGTTTGAAATTAATCATTAAATAAAGTAAATACATTTCCCCTAGACCCGTAGCTAAATCATTTGGGATCAGTAGAAGTAGCGGTTAGGGACTCAGAGATCATCATCATCTACTCTGAGAACTTACATAGCTTGACCCCATCTTGATTGTCTATACACCCTTGCTCTTTTCAGAGAAGGGGGTATTACTTAGAAGACCAGTCTCTTATCTGGCACTATCCTGGTATCCTCTGGTACACCTATTTGTCCAGGATAACCTATACATTTAGTAACATCAAAACCTCTTATGACACTCAGAATGTGATAATAATAGTTTCATGAACCACCACAACAAAGCACTGGATATTGCTTCGCGCTAGTTCTCTCAGGGAACCAAAAGCAGAGGTAACCCCAGACTCCAAGTGGAGATGGGAGTGGAAGATGATGCCATCATATATATACGCCTAAGCTGTGATATCTGCACCTTTCGGTTGACACATCCGACTTCAGCACGGCATTTTTAGGGACCGGGTTTGCCTTCCCATTGCGATCCGCACTCGCTCAGCCAGACTGCACTGCTGCAGACTGTTTCCAGGACCACCACGTGGAGGTGGAGTGCAGTCTTGACCAGCTCTGGTTCGCTGGTCCTGATGCAAGCAGTACAGCTATGGGTCGCAGACTGCATTCACTATTGCTGCATCTTGGGGTCCCATATATATATATATATATATATATATATATATATATATATATATATATATATATATATATATATATATATATATATATATATATATATATATATATATATATATATATATATATATATATATAGATATATATATATATATATATATATATATATATATATATATATATATATATATATATATATATATATATATATACTGAAGCACATTAAAAACGCACCACCTGTATAATCCAAGAACAAAGTGTGAAATGTAAATATAAGTGTGTACAAGTTTACATATTTGGAATCTTTATTCATTTTCCTATGAATCCATGCTGGTCATTAATTTGTATATTTGATTGTTATGAAATTCATTGCATTCTGTGCAGGCAAGGGAGAAAACCAAAAATACAAAAAAATGCACGTGCGTTATCCTGCTGGAGAAGCTGCAAGTCTGGATAAATTGTGAACGCAGGAGCAACCAGTGCATCCAGAACCTCATCTCGATATGTCACAGCATTAACATTTCCACGGAAGACGTGAAGAGGCAAGCGATGGTGAAAACTGAATCCTCCCCAAATGTGAATACTGCCACCTCGAAATCGGTTGACACAGCAATCTGCAAAGCGCTCTTCACACCGTCGCTAAATCCGCATACGTCCATCTGCAAAGGATATGTTGAATCTGTTCTCTTCTGTGAATAATCTTGCGTCAATTCCAGGACTCAGGTAGATCTTAACTCGTGGTTGGCCACTCCGAAGTCTATCCCGGGCACTGCCAGTGGTTCCGTAACGTTCATTGAGACGTACAATAGTGCTGTGGTGGCAATTCATCCTTCTGGCAATAACCCGCGAGCTCATTCCGGTCTCCAACATACCAATGGCTCGTTGGCGGTCGTTTTCAGATAGTCGTGGCATTTCAAGCACATGTACTGGGTGTTTTGTCTCAACGGCCTTTTTATACCGAGTATACTGCCACAACGCGTACACATTTTCAGGGTCATAGCTGTTGAGAATCGTGTTGCACGTGTAACTTTCATCGTTTTCATGTAGTCTGTACACACACCCATGGGTTGAATCTTGCACTTTCCATTCCAGCAGCCATTCGCTCTCTACCTCATGGCAAACACGGGGAAAATCCATTCCCACACTTTTTTTTGCCAGCTTCTCGGCATCGGTATATATAATAGTGGTGCGTTTTTAATGTGCTTCAGTATATATATATATATATATATATATATATATATATATATATATATATATATATATTTATATATATATATATATATATATATATATATATATATTATATATATATATATATATATATATATATATATATATATATATATATATATATATATATATATATATATATATACTATCATTTCTAATATGTGAATGTATATTTAAACATGTCCTCGAACACGCGTCTGAGGTACTATTTCTATTATAGAATCCCTCTGTGACGTTATGTGTAGGTCCTGTAGGAGTCTGGTTTCCGTATTAACAGGTGGATTTTCCTTATTGTATTATTCAAAAGGGACCCAAAGATGCAGCAATAGAGAATGCAGTCAGCGACCCATAGCTTGACTGCTTGCGTCAGGGTCAGCGAACCAGAGCTAACCAAGACCCTACTCCACCTCCACATGGTGGTCCTGGAAATAGGCTGCATCACTGCAGTCTGGCTGAGAGAGTAGGATCGAAGAGGGAAGGCAAACCCAGTCCTAAAAAAGTTGGTGGTACGAGTTTGTAAAATTTTTTAACAGAATGGGACAGGCTCATACAGCAGAACATGGGCGTTGAGGCCCATCAAGAAATAGAAAATGTCAAGGCAAGATGTTGTCTATGCAAGAAGAATCTCTGAGTCAAGTTAGACGTTGACGTCGCTAAGCTAGAGAAACTTTTCAAGGCCTGTCAAAACTGAGCTCTGTGATAATGTTTTACAAGGCTTCAATGCCCCCATATTCAGAGTTACCTTTTGATAGACACTGCATAAAACAACATCATCACATAAGAAGAGCAATACAGAAAAATAACTTTTGTTGACTGGAGAAAAGAACCACAGTTTATGAAAGATGGACTCCCTACAGAAAGTTAACAGTTTTGGATTGATGTAATCCATCATAAGGCATTTGAAGAGCTCACCGCATGTGCCCTTACGTGTCTAATAACCTCAGTGAGTACATGCTGTAGTTGAGAGGATATTTTCTCTTGTTCCATCAGTTAAGACAAATCAAGAACCATGCACGTTTCAATGGAGTGTTCATAAAACAAATAGTTCTCCCAATTTAATGCTAATTCTTGCTGCTTTCGGGTACCATTTTCCTGGTTGCTCCCTTTGGAGCATGGTGTCTCCATTGCATCTGGTCCCATTGCAGGAGTTATGTACAAAGCATTTACATGCTCTTGTAGCAATTGTTTCTGTAGGAATTCGTTTTACATAATGAGATTGCCACCCCCATGCATATGTATATGAGTATCGGCGTGTGTATTATTCCGTAAATGGATATTGTATCTTATTGTTTATTAATAAGGTTTTTTTTATTGACTTACAATTAAAAAAATCAAAAATGTGTAAATGTTTAATAATTATTATAATATAATAGTATAATATAATATATAATATAATATAATAGCCCCTTCAGTCATAACTGACTGTGGGAATGCGCCCCTGAGGTGACAGCCCTCAGCTGCTTATTTTCCTGGTGCTCCTTTCGACGTTTTCTCCTCACCTCTGCTTCTTGTGTGAGCCTCTCTTCGCCCAATCTGAGGTGGCGCCGTAAATAGCATCGCCACTTAGTGCGATCGGCAGCTTTATCTTCCCATGTTGCTGGATCCATGTCCAGTGCCCTCATATCTCTCTTGCGCACATCTTTGAACCTCAGCTGTGGTCGCCCAACTGTTCTCTTGCCATCTGCTAATTGTCCGTAGAAGATATCTTTTGGGATGCGACCATCATCCATGCGGCGAACATGGCCAAGCCAGCGAAGTCTGCGCTGTCTAAGAAGCGTATACATACTTTGAAGGCCAGCACGTGACAACACCTCGACATTTGTCACCTTATCTTTCCACGAGATGCCGAGGATGCGGCGTAGACACCGCAAATGGAAGGTATTGAGCCTTCTTTCTTGCTTAGCATAGGTCGTCCAGGTCTCGCTGCCATATAGGAGTGTGCTGGTGATGCAGGCATTATATACCGCAGCTTTGGTCTTCATTGTGAGTTTAGAGTTTCCCCAAACACGCGATGTGAGGCGGGCAAAGGTAGCTGCAGCTTTGCCAATGCGGCTGTCGATTTCTGTATCCAGTGAGAGTTTGTCATTGATGGTAGACCCTAGGTATGTGAAGTGGTGCACCACTTAATAATTATTAGTCAATATGTTTTAATTCATTTTTGTAGCAAGTTAACTATGATTTTATCTATGACAAGCCCTCATTTCGACACGAGAGACAGAAATGAGCGCCTCAGAATGAATTATAGATTAATACCCACAGTGAACGGGTCAGTGAGCAGTAAATCCGAAGTAAAACTGATGATAACTCCCTGGAACGCTTGTGGGCTTCAGTTAATTAATATTAGACAAACATAAAGGTATGTTTTCAGGCGCTCGTAAGAAATAAAGAAGTAGAACACCAGACAACAGAAAAACAACAGACGCGAGTGGCTTACCCAGGGTTCGAGAAGACTTAAGAACAGTAGTATAGAACAGAGGGTAGGTTTCTGGTATTGTATACACATTAATGACACATAAGGTCCCTTCCTTATGTGGGCTTCAGTTACTCGCTTTAGTTGTCGTACTGAATCTTGTTTATTTAACATTATTCTAATTAACATAATTTTTATTATATCAGTTTTGGTGTTTATTGATTATTTATTTTTTTGTGATTAATATTTTTACGATTAAAAATATGATTGAATGCAATGGATGTTTTTGTTGTATCCTTTGTCATGTACTGCACTCCTTAGCTCATGTAGCTGTTATATTTATTCTTGTATTGATAATGACACAGTTTTTGGTACTTCACTTTTTTATTTAAATATTTATAATTGTAATTACAACTATCAATACTGTACACAGTAATTTACTTCAATGCAATATTTCTTGTCCTAAACAGATTTCAGTGAAGATTTCTTTGCCGCAATAACAAAAAAGAATATCCAGATTCCTAAAAGGGATAGTGTTCTTGAAAGAGTAGGCTAATAAGTTGAACAAAATAATCAGATCTACAAAAAAATCATTCTCTACTCAAAAGAGCACTGGCAATTATTGTTGGATTATTATATTTACAATTTACTGATCACGCTATATACAATGAGCTATAGATATAATAATACTCATGCAGGGGCTCCCTGAGACATGAAAACTATGTCAAGGGTAACTTCAGGTTAAAAAGGTTGAGAAAGACTATAAAGTTTGAGTGTTTAAGACTCGTGACTCTCCATTGTCATTACTCAGAGAGGAAGAGATGCCAGAGAGTAGATAGAAAGATTAAAAACACGGATAGTGGTATTGAGATCGGATACTTAGCCTTCTCGGATAAGGGCGAAAAAATAGGAGGTCCCGTGTGCAATTTGCGCACGTTAAAAATCTCACAGGCCGCTGCCATGGCAACATTTAAAAATGAGAAACTTACCCACAACAGAAATATTTATAGAATGTGTGATTCCTATATACACATATTGGGATTCTCGCCGGTGCTATGGAGTTCGTGCACTCTGCTGAGATTCTTCTTGTGTGATCTAAGGGAGGAGATCGGAGCACTGATGGAGTAGTCCGTGTGCAATGAAGAAAGTCCTTAAAACCAAACCAAACACAGGAAGTGATAAATACATTGTGAAATTAAAAGTGTAAAACTTCCCTAAAAACATTTCTATATAGTCACGATTCCACATAATCTTTCCCAAGTGTTAAAGCAAGGATTTGTAGATTAGCAAATATCAGAAGCGTCACGTGGAACGACTGCATCGCCACAGTTTCATTAAGCACTATCAAACACTTTGAGCAAAAGCATCAGATATCCTACAAAAGGGTGAGTCTTATATATACATTTTCTCATTCTTATAGATGTATTTAACATGTATAAATATGTTTTTAAAAAAAAAGTAAAAGTTGTGTATGAGGCCGGCAACCTCATCATGAAAAATAAATGTCCACATAAACCACCACTGATACAACTGGTGACTGATTTATGTGAGTTTCCTCGCAAGGAACCAATTGCAGAGGTAGCCTCATGCTCCATATGGATCAGAAAGAGGGTGATGATGATATCATTTTGTATATATGATTTTATATGTCAAGACTTCTATTCAAATAGACTGAAGGTTGTACACTGTACTATGATTCATTTGCACTCTTTTGCTCTCCTAACACACATTCGTCTGTCTCGGTGGCCTGCGATTTCGTGTTCATGGGCATCGGAAAAATTCAAAGGAAGATGAAATAGTGGAGGAAATCGAAAGTCTTTTGATGCCTGCATCTGGAGACAAAAGACTTAAGGGAGATGCTATTTTCTATTTCTCCGTAGTTCCTGGTTATATTCCTGGTAATAGTTCCTGGTACAAGTTCTGGAAACAGTTTCTGGAACTAATTCCTGGTACTCAGTTCTGGACACCAACCTTAAGAGACGAGTCTAGAGGATAATCAAGGGTGAAAACTTGTGAGATTCACTCGTACGATCAACATGAGCCCAACAGGAATTCGTCTCTTGACGAGAGAAGGAAAAGTCAATAGTTTGCTAAGAACCAGCATCAACCCAACAAGACTCCAGTGACAACCCATTGTAACAACCTGACCAGCAAAGTTAACGTAACTAGCCTAGAGGATGGACTTTGGTACTCCACCTAAAATGTATAGCATCCTATGACGAAAAAAACGTGTCTATTATTTACAGTAAGATAACTTTCTACCTAACGGTTTTTTTTTAAGTCAACTACTTTCAGTTTAACATTGTTTTCTAAAATATTTCATAAATAAATATACTTGAGTAAATATATGTAAATATAAATCCTTAGTTGGAGTTGATAACTTCTTCTTCTTCTTCTTCTTCTTCCGTCCTTAGCCAAAGACCGACCAAGCAGTTGATAACTTGGTTGATTGAAAGTTGATGTTGCACCCTTATCACATATGTAAATAGTGCAGCAGTGACCGTCCACTTCCCCCTCCCCCCTTCCCATCTAGGGTTATATTTTTTTGCTACAATAACGCACGATTCACTATCGCAATTAACACGCAAGCCGTCTGACAATAAAGCACGGTGGAACAGAGCGAAGTGCGCAGCACGGCGTAATCGTTCTTTGATCAGGGAAACACGCGGGCAGAGGCCAGGCGTTAACAGTTTCTTTGAAGAATCAAGGATTGTTACCTTTTCAGGGCAATTAACGTACGTAGCTAATATGCGGCAGGCGGGGAGAATGAAAGACAAGCCAGAGGTTGTCGGTCGGCAGAGGTGAAGAAAAAACCTTTCATTCAGGAATCGAACCGTAGATGTGCCCGGCCCTGACCGTATGTGCGACTTTCGCATTAAGGAGCGAAAGAACGGCATGTGTGGATATATACCCGTCTCCCTAAAAGTCATTATAAATTGCTCAGAGAATTTTCTGAAATAGCTAGCTCGATATACTAAGAGTTTTCTTACAAAGTGAATGCTTAGATTCGTGGAGTTGTTTCCATCTGTCTCTGTTTGCGGTAATTTATATACTAGCCGTTAAGTGATTTAGTGTGTTAAAAGTTTTTCATTATATTTCACTGGGATTTTCTGTGTTAAATTGAATAGCGTATTAAAAAACATATAGCTAAATTTCTCCAGCTGTAAAGTAAATTTAATTACTCGCTATTCCCCAGAAAGAGATGCTATAATTGACTAGTACATACATTAAATGACTGGCTACTGACGGTATATATTATTTACTTATATCCATTTTGTGTAATTTTATAAATGACTAGTGTTCATATCACGCGTTAAAAGCGATAGGATAAGCTAAACATTTGTGGTTTAAAATATAATTTAATAACGAAGTGGATAAAGAGATCTTACCTTAACACGTGTTAGATATAATATTGATATTTTGGTTAAATGTTTATATTTTCTTTCCTAAAATCTAGGCTGATCAAAAATTCAGCAAACTAGCGGTCTTATGGTCCTATGAAATTATTGTCATATGAACTTATGTCTTATGAACTATGGTCGTATGGTCCATTGGTCTTATAAGTGTATAAGCAACCAGAAACTTTATAATATTGTTGAGTCTTCGGGCTATGACCTGTGCGGTCCATTTTCTTCATTTTATGAGAGAGACCAAACTAGAACAATAATTGTAAATGTTAACTGGACCAGAACTATGCCAGATTTTACCTATATAAATCTCATCAGCCAGCTGTGGCAAAATATATTGTCAGCAACATTTGTGTAACTTAACATAGATTCTCAGCAACCAAAGGCTAGACAACACAGGAAATATATATGTATTATTCCTCCTATGTCGGCAATCACCACGTATGAACCTTACTCAAACCAACTGAAGGCAGAAATACAATATTTATCCAGGAAAACAATTAAATCCCCAACTCCAGCGACTACCGTGAAATTGGCAGTCAGTAGATACGGCTAGTCTGGGGCTGGATGTGGCAAAAATTAATATGACACTGAATAGTCTTATTGCTTATTAGTGTTTATTTCCACGGAATGCCTGCGAGAACTCTTGGGTAAGCAAATATGAATGTGGCCACAGTATGAAGGATTGAATGAACTGTAAGAGAATAACATAATTTTCTGTTGTTACCACTATCATACAAATCTTCTCTTTTTTTTGTTCTCATTAACCTGAGTGTTTACGGGATAGATTAATTAGGAACTTGTTCTTTGTTTTCTTTACTGACTATTCCATACACTTATTGTTAACTTTTGATCTTTTGGGTGAATTAACCTCTGTTGGGATCTTCTTCTCTTTTCCTTTACCAGAGGGGAGAACCTATTTGATTCATTTTTTTTTCATTTTTGTCTGTAAACCATGACCTATTGATGTAAATGATTTATGTTGTAAAGTTCTAGTGATAAATAAACTTAATACACCTTAAGTTATTGTGTTGGTCAACCCCTACCCTATCTGTTATCCAAAGTTTGTTTTCACGTTTGTGCGTATTTGTCACAGAATAGTGTGCACGTGGGTGCAGTGTAACTTGTATTTTGTATAAGGAGAGAAAGTGCGTCTGATTTTAAATATAGTCGTACAGATAGGCTGGATTAGAGAAATTATTCAATCCAGAGACTGTCCTTTCTCTTACACTATCACCTCGTGAGAAAAACTGTTTCTTACACCTTACTCTCACATAGTTATCACTATCACCTTTGCTCAGACAGGACTATAAACATCTATTACCTATCTTATAAAAATCTACGACATAATGGTCGCTCGTCGCGGGACTGAACTCTAAAGTCTGAGTTTAGTAATTGACTAGCTAGAGTGTGTTTGTGAGTTTGTCTAGTGAGTTAAGGAATAAACATTATTATCCCCTAGACAACGATCTTAGTTACTGGGTTTTTGACCACACACACATATAGGACTATTTTTCTTTCTACAGCATCATAGAGTTACGTGCAATTGTTCTGATTATAATCTTTGTCAGATATATGAGATAAATGGTAATTTTGTTTTTTCAAGACCGCTAGTAAGCGTGATTGTTCATCAATCACCAGGCTTTTATTAAAGGAGCAGCAGGGTTTGAGCTTAAGCTAAGGACCGCATTCTGACTTCCATGTCAAGTTAATAACGTCCCTTACTCTTAACTGACTTCTAGAGTGGGCGAGTTTTGGTGGATTTGTAAAATAAGGTAAATTTTTTTTTCTCCTTTTTTATGATAAAATTTTTTTTCCACCGTTAGTAATAGTAGTTTTTTCCAGTTATTAGCCTGATCTACCATTTATTTGGCTTAGTCGTCTGTATTAGGAGCCTAGTGCCAGGTAATAACAGCGATAGATTAGATAACTGATAACAGGAGGAGGTATCTCAGTTAAATAATATTAATTTTGGTTTTGGTTTTTCTCGTAAGTTGGTTAAGAATAGAGTTTTTATCTCCTTCTTTTCTTCTTCTTTTCTCGGGTAAGTCACATTCAGTTATTTGCCATGGCTGAGCGTGCTAAACTTAGAGCAATTCTAAGAGAGGAAGCGAAGGAAACAGGATTGCAAGGAGAAGTGACCGCGTTTGCCAATGAAGAACATGACAGATATGACGCGGAGAAGAAAGTAGCAGAAGCAAGAAAAAAAGAAGAAAAAGATAGAGCGGAGAAGAAATAAGCGGAAGAGCGTCAATCTCAATTGAAGCAGAAGAAAATTGAGGCAGATATGGAAGCTCGAAGGGCAAACGAACGAGAGAAGGAGAGACAACACGAGGAACGAGAGAAGGAGAGACAACATGAGGAAAGAGAAAATCAGCAACGACGACAGCCCGAGTTTGCGCTTAAGGCCCTAGAGGTCCAAAGTTGCGGTGCTATGTCTTCCTCCAGCATAGGAGAGTCTCCACCTCAGTCACAGTTAACTGATCAATCCAGTAACTAATCTCAACTCACAGCTATGTCTTTCGCACTGGAATCCTTCCCAAGCCCCAATGAGAAAATTGACTCGTTTCTTGAGAAATTTGAGAGAATGGTGCCACTGTATGGGTTAGAGAGTTCCCGATGGTGCCTAAAGCTTTCACAGGCTTTGAAAGGTAGCGCTTATGACGTCTACGTAAAACTGGGAAGCAGCCATCAAGACAACTACGACATGCTTAAGAAGGCTTTACTGGAGCGGTTCGAAATGAACGCTCGCAAATTTTTGCACCTGTTCAGAAACAGCAGAGTGGATAGCACTGAGACATTCCCCCAGTTCTCTTCACGCCTGACGGGCATTTGACAAAGTGCATGGAACTTTCCGAGCTCCCTCTCACTTTTGAAGGACTTCTGGAATTTGTTCTTACAGAACAAATAAAAAGAAGCACGTTGTCAAACGAAACCCGTAGATTTCTGGCTGAACAAGGCGCAGTAAAGTTGGAACACATTCTCAGTAAGTCTGAACGTTACGTAAATACTTTGGCCGAGCTTCCCAGCGCAAAACGCAAGCGGATAGATGAGCCTTCTCGGAAAAATAATCTAGAGCAGTCTTCCCATTCTTCTCATCACCATAATCAACGAGAAACTTTACCTCAGAACCCTCCCCAGGAAAAATCGAAATTCTTTAAAAACAAGTACCCCACCCAGCACTCTGATAAACCCACGCGCCCTTCATGGCACCGCAGCCAGAAAGGTCAAGACAAGGGAAAGACCCCTGCACCAGGGACGTCGGATCAGGGCAAGCAAACCGGGACGAATAGAATCGGTTGCTTGATAACAGACTCGCAACGGAGAATTATTGTCAGTGATTCTCAACCTGAGGGCGAGAGGCCCTCAACGCGAGGAACTGTTATTTTGAACGGTACTTCAACATCTTGTTTGTTTGACACAGGCTTATCTTTTGATTGTATTGTCGCAAGGCATTTGGTCAAAGCTGGTCAAGAGACAGAAGACACCGTCAAATTATGTGGCGTTTTCAAGAGTGATGCACCTATAACGCTTCCCATCGCATTGGTGGAGATACATTCTGATTTTGTCAGAGGTGTTATCAAAGCGGCTATTATGGATGATCCTATCTACCCAGTCATAATTGGATGTAGATATGTGTTTGTTGGGAGACCGAAAGAGCCGATTGTGGCAGCAGTAACCACAGGAAGGCAAACCAAGAAGGAACGGGAGCCTGTGCCAAATTTGTTACCTAATGAACTAAAAGAGACGCTACAAAAGGACCCTACCTTGGAACCCTGCTTTAGGAAACTGCCCATGGCCAAGGACTCCAGACACAACGGAGACATCTTTTCTAAGGATGGCGTACTATATCGTAGAACAGGCAACCCTGATCAAGGGCATAATCAGCTCCTAGTAACGACGCAGTACAGAGATCAAATCTTAGAAATGGGACACTCTCTTCCCTTTAGCGGACATATGGGACAAAACGTCACTATTCAACGAATATCGACTCACTATTGGTGGCCAGGAATGAACACCGATATTATCAGATACTTGAAATCCTGTGCCAAGTGCCAACGGGTGGCACCCAAGCATTGGACACCCCTAGTTTACATGGGTGAAATGCCAAAAGTGGGGACTCCATTTGAACGGGTTGCTGTCAACATTGTAGGACCCTAGAAAGGACTAAAAGAAGAAACAGGTTCATCCTAACCTTAGTCGACACATGCACTATGTAGGCCGAAGCTATACCGCTAACATGCATGGATTCCATGCATGTCGCAGAAGTCTTAGTGCAGATCTTTACACGGCTGGGATTCCCTCAACAAGTTTTGACGGATAATGGATCCCAATTCCGTAGCCTGTTAATGGAGGAGATCTTTAAGTTCTTGAGAGCCAAACACATCCACACCTGCCCGACCATCCGGCCGGAAATGGGATCGTGGAACGCTTCAACGGCAGCCTCACCATGATGTTACGTAAGATGGGAAAAGAGAAACCTGAAGATTGGGATCTTTTCATTTCTGCAGCCTTATTCGCCTACCGGGAAGTACCCCAGGCCTCTACAGGTTTACCAACAGCTACCCTTTTATTCGGCAGACCTATTAAGGGGCCGCTTGAAGCCTTACTCCAGTCACTGACAGACCAGAAGGCCGACGAGACAGTCGTCTCAGCCAGCAAATATGGATCGGAACTTAAGGAAAGGTTACAACTAGGATGGGATCTAGCAACAACCAACCTTAAGTACGCGCAAAGCACGCTAAACGATATAATAAAGCGGCGAAAGAGAGAGAACTACAACTAGGAGAGAAAGTTTTGTTTTTACTGCCAACTGGAAGCAATAAACTACGCATCGGATGGCAAGGGCCGTTTACCGTCCTTAAAAAGATCTCAAGAACAAACTGCAAGATCTCTATTAAAGGAAAGGAGAAGGTCTACCACGTAAATCTGCTAAAGAAATGCTCGGAAAAACCGGTGCCGTCCTCCGAGCATCTCCTTGCGGTAGCCATAGCAACCGTAGATAAGGAAGATGACGATAGTTGCATGGAATATCCATTGCAACAAACGGAATCTTTCCAAGATGTAAAATTCGGTGACAATCTCTCTGAAACACAACAGACAGAAACGAGGGCGCTACTGAAACAGTACACAGCAGTTTTAACCTTAAGATCTTGGGTTTTCCCCAGAGCAGTCCATTTCTCCAAGTAGGTCTCTAACCGTGCAGAGAACTGGTGATAAGTCTCACCCGACAGTAGTTTGGCATTCCTAATTTTTTTTCTATAAAATTCCCCATTCTTTTCATATCTTAACAAAAGAGCCTGGTTTAGCATGTCATAATTGTCCTGATCATCCCTGCTCATCTTGGCAAAAACTTCATAAGCTGTACCACGAAGCCCTTGTGATAACTTTAGGCTCCCCCTTTCTCTCTCTAAACCATACGTGGTAGCCAAAAGTTCATATCTATTTAGGTAACTTTCTATGTCATCGTTTTTCTCAACAAAATTGTCTAAATGAAAACTCATAGCTGAGGTTGAGGCTCCCTGACTAACAGTAGCATCTGAGGCAAAGGGGATGGCACCATTTTCAGGAGCATGGCCTTGAAATTCTAACTCCCTTAGTCGTAACTCATGTTCCCTTTGTAATCTCTTCTCCTCCTTTTCTGCTTCCCTTTCTGCAGCCTGTCTTCTTTCCTCTCTTTCTGTAGCTAATCTCTTTTCTTCTCTTTCTGTAGCTAATCTCTTTTCTTCTCTTTCTGCAGCTAATCTCTTTTCTTCTCTTTCTGCAGCTAATCTCTTTTCTTCTCTTTCTGCAGCCAGTTTCCTTTCCTCTGCCTCCAACTTTTTTTGCTTCAGCCTCAATCTGCAGCCTCTTAATTTCTTTTTCAGCCTCTAACTTTCTTTCTGCTTCAAATTTTCATTTTTCACGTTCAATAAATTTGTCACATTCAGTTGTGACATAAGCAATCGTAATTTGCCCCTCCATTCCCAGCTCTTTAGCAGCCTGCACAGCAGCAGATCGAAACTTTGTCAGATCAGCCATTTTGTACCAGGCAAACCTTTAACATTTATAACTAGATAAATTTCTAATTATAACTAACAATTTCTAATTATAACTAAGAACAACAACAGACACTGATAGCTCAACCACTATTTAATTTCTCCAAAAGGAATGCTTTTAGTTTTATACTATCTGAGATTCGTAATATAATTGATAATATTTTAAGAATTTAAAATCCCAGAAGCAAACTATCCAATATAGCTGGTGTTATGAAAAGTTCAATCCACAGGAGCGAGACCCCAATATATGTGGTGGGTTTGATGTTAATACAGTTTGTTGTTAAGAAATCTTAGTGTACTGAATGAGGTCAGCTGTGAAGGTCCCTGAATATAATAAATATTAGAGTAAATTTCCAGGGCACCTTTCTACTACCACCACTATGATCTCATTCAGACTTATTCTAGATAGACTGTAAGATGACTACGTTTGGTGTCTAGGGTTATGAAATGTTAGTGTAAGGTTGCATTAACCAACTAAACATATAAACAATTATACAAATATTTTATTATCTAATACAACACAACAGTACCACGACAATCACATACGAACCACACTTTAAAAGACTATCTTTAGTAAGTCAGTGGTTGAAAGTTTGGTAAAGTTAATGTTTTTTTCAATTTATTGTCCTGAATCTAATTTATTTGGAATCAGGACTGTCAATCAAAAGTGAAATCATAAAAATTAATTACTTCAATCAATTTATACAATGGATCTTCTGTCCATAATACACATATTATTATTATATAAGGGTGTAGTGTATTTTCTAACTGAGGTGACTTCTAGTATACACTGGTAGATTGTTTATTATCATCATCTCTGCATGTTGTTTGTAAGTTTTTGTGGACACTGATGGAATGTTTATATCACTATTCCCAGTCTCTTATTTTTAATATAATGTTAGTTGAGCGATCAGGTGCCGAAACATGCACCTATCTTTGTAATATGATGTAGGAATCTTCCTGCACTTCGCTGAACGACAACCTTCAGCTCCCACTTCTTCAAGAATGATGGTGGTTTACAGTTGTCTCCGAAAAAGGCAAGACTGTGGCATGAATATATCGACCCACTGTAGTCTGGCACCAGTTATTGACAGCAACCAAAACCCTCACAGATGCAAGGAAATAACACAAGTAAACGATGACTAGGCAATAGAATATGGCATATTTTCGATCTGCCCTATGTCCAGGCTTTTCCTATGTTAGAAAATTTCTCCGCCTGCTCTCATCGATCTTGCTTTACACAAAATTTACTTGAAATGGCAGTGAACAGTCCCCGTTTCGTACCAGTATCTACTGCTTTGTCCAATGGGACCATGTTTACATTTATTTTTGAATCTATCGTTTCAAATACAACTCCCAATATGTTTCCAAGGCAAATATATTTTTAGTTTTAGGTCAACCAATAATACTTCGCCTTCCTTCAAAATCCACCCAATCAAATATCCCGTACCATTTACCCAAAGTCGTTTTTTCAAAACATGCCATAAAAAATTATAAGCAGGCATGATCTTTACTTGACAGTCTGGTCGGATCCACTATAGTATTATGGCTATAATTAGTTAATTAATGGACTATTTGCGTAACTATTACCATATTCTTTGTCAGCAAGTCATAAGGTACACGAATATACAATTTATATGGGACTAGTTGGCTTGGTTCAGAAGTACACAGTTTTTTTTTTCTAAGTTAGTGTTTTTTATTTTTAGTCTACTACACGTTCAATTCTTTTCCATGTGCTGTCTTCTCTATTTACGTGATAATTACGTCCTTTGAAATAAGAGCTAAGGTTGTTTTTGTGACACGAGTTGTCTACATGTTCTAACTTTTTCCTCGTATATTAGGGAAACCCCTAAGGCAAGGCTTGCCCCTGTGCTGGTATTGGCTTTTAGTTTAAAATCAATGCGAAACGAATTAGCATTTCATCTATCCTTTCCCGTCCTCGTTCCACAATGCATTTTAGGCAAATATTTTCTTAGAACTAGGAAAGTGATTATGTCAAGGACGAATTTGAAAAATTGGGTACCGTTTTGTTCGGCTATTCGTTAACAAATAATAATCTGAAGGCGTAGGCGATACCAACAGTTCTAGTAGAAAATTCTTTTATACTTTCTTATTTTGCCTTTATGCCATATATTGTTATATATTAATTTAGATATTGTATTTAGAAATTCACTACACGAAGACAACCAAACCGTGCAAGAGTAAGACTAAAATCAGCTTTCATTTATCAGACCGGACCTTGGTTGAGCATTCTCGGGACTTAAAAGTCCAGGAAAAACTCTACCGTTTTAAAACGGAAAACCGAAATCTGAGGAAACTGAAACACAAGTCAAAGTGAGAACTTAGTATTAAAGAAACAACACCCCAGACCAAGTGTAGAAGGCCTCTACAAATGCCTTTATTTCTCTGAGCCAGCAGTCTGTGAGCCTAAAGATTGGCGTAAGTTGTATATTTTTAATTCTAAATTTTTTTTCATTATTAACATGTGAACTAATACGTATATATTGACACGTGAAGATTAATATGTGAAAATTGCTAATGGATGTCCAAGTCACATTGAGGCTAGCAACCTCAGCATATAGAATGATGATTTCAACAACCAACATTCCCTGGGCTGATGACTGCTTTATTGCGAGTTTCTTATAAAGAACCAAAAGCAGAGGTAGTCCCAAGGTTCATATGGAGCAGGGAGGAAATGATGAAAGAAATGATGTACATCCTTGTTATATTATTAACCTTTTCAACCAGTGTAAATGTAAACATATTCAAACTATATGGTTAACATTTTCAACTAAAGTTAAATATAAAACTATTCATTTTAAATGCAAAGATAGTTTTTTGCCCACTGGGATTAAAATTAATTCTCAGAGAGGGTAACAATTCTGAAGATAGATGAGAAATGTCCCCTTATATAATTCCCCATTAACATCATATGACTATGATCTATTTTTATTAAAGAATATTCAATTTTTAATAACTGTTAAAACCAAAGAGATTATTAAATTTTTTATTTATATCTATCCAAATTTAAAGTTCATTTAATCATTTGAATGTTTCGTATCCGTATGGCTCTGAAAATTTCTTAAATACACTCAATCAGCGTTACGAAATAATAATAAGAGGAGATTCACTGAATTAACTCAGCTAGGAGCTTGAACGAGCTTACGAATTATAAGATAACCCTATCCTTCACAAAAGTTGTCGGCAGATCCTAGAGTTAACGTGCTCAGCGAATGCAGCATTGTTCCTTCTTTTCTGAATATCTCGTGAGTACTACCTTGAGGTAGAAGCATCATTATCCTTCTACCTACAACTTGCCAAGAGTAATCTTGTGCAAAGGTAGACACCTTTGAAGATTCACATCAGTTACTCTTGTTTTGGCTACTTTTGGACCACTACTGCAGAGCCAAGGGAAGGCAACCCGAGACATATATATAATTTACAATATAAAAGTTCTAGCCGTTTTAGTCTAAAAACATAATTTAAAGCCGCGTGTGTTCAGATTGTTAAATATACCATTCATAAAATCCATTTGAACACATCCTTCAAAATATACTGTCTTACAAAAGAAACCTGTCACATCTTGTATTTTGTTCTCAATAAATGTGCATCGATAAACTGATCAAGCAGACATGGCAGTTCGATAAGGGATTTCTGTCCTGAAAGAAATTAGGTTACAAAACAAAAATGTATTAATCGAGTGTTACGTGGTCGTACCTTAAAGAAGCGTGGTGTCCAAAACAAAAGTCACACACTCAGTAACAAATGTGACCACCATGGACTTGCACCACAGTACTGCAGCAGCGTATCATGGAGAGTTCCAACGTCTGATATTTTCTACTGGGATGTTGGTGCACGCCACATTAAAGGCTGTATACAACTGGTCCAAGGTCTCTGGCTGATAATGGAAGGTGGGCCCCCTTCTGTCCACATGGTCCCGGAGATGTTCAATGGGATTTAAATCAAAGGACAGAGCTGACCAAGGATCGACGATGCTCACATTAGCTGCATTCAGGTAGTCTAAGGCTGCTACTGCTCTGTGAGCCGAGGCATTGTCCTGCATGTAAATTAGGCCCGATTCATGTTGGTGAAGGAACAGCAGAGCGTGCGGATGCAGTACGAACGAACGAAATCTTTATTTCATCAGGGTAAAGAAATAGGCATAATTGCCTTTTTACATTTCTGCCCTGCAATACAATTTACAGTGTGTTAAAAATTAAAATATTAACAACTTCAGATAGGATCAATTAATAATATCATCACAATCAGAAACTTAGCTCAGACAAGTACATTTACTCATAGTCATTCACGCACATAGAGAGAGAGAGAGAGAGAGAGAGAGAGAGAGAGAGAGAGAGAGAGAGAGAGAGAGAGGTCAAGCTATAGAGCTACTTAATATAAAAAATTCAATTTAAAATAAAAATATTACAATGATAGTTAAATGCTCGTGGAAACGTTGAAATAACTGAAACAGAATTGTCGTTAAATGTGTGTACAAGATTTCATGACATGTGAATGCAGATGTCTTTTGAATGTGGTGTAATTATCAGTACGTCACGTATGTAGCGATTGACGGTGAGGGTTCCTTCAATTTTGACAAGATTGATTCTGTGCTCAGCGGCAATAGCCCCCTCACTACCATAACGCTTCCTTTGCCGAAACTTGTTGCCTCCTGAATGCAGTAAGAAGAATATCTTTCACCTCTCCTGTGATATACCCGGATCCTGCTATCCTGCCGTTTAAGAAGAAACCTGGATTCATCAGATCATACGACAGCACGCCACAGATTGTTTGTCTATCTGAGGTGCTGTCTGACCCATTGGTATCTTGCTGCGATGTGTCACGAAAGCAGGCGCGACCGTTATACTGTTCTGTAAACACGTATGTTTGCTCCTCAAAGGCGTCTGAGGACCGTCAAGTTACTGATCGTCCTGAAGCCTAGCTGTTGCCTGAGCATGTAGAAAGTGGTTGCGCATATGTACCGTCCGTATGTAACGGTCCTCAGCCATTATTGTTACCTTTGGTCTACCACTTTTTGGCCTATCTTGGGTTGTGCCTGTGGTGTGCAATCGTGTGTGCAAGTTCCCATTTGTGTCTCGGTATACACCGAAGCAGCGGGCAGCGTCACTAACGGATAATCATGCAACTAGTTGTCCCATGGCTTGGTTATGCTGAGCTTCAGACAATCATGGTATGAAATTTAGGTACAGTCAACACTAAATGCTGTTTTCTGGCAAGGGCGATCGCCAAAGCAGAGCAAGCAGTCGTTAAAACTCACACATTACATGCGTGGGGCTCGTGGTACTCGAAAAACGAATATTGCACGTGTCGCACGTGCTGCATGCACCGGTTGTTATGACGACTTGTACTCAGTGCACTAATTGCTCGTACTTCCTGGCAATCTGCCCATGCGTATTGTACCATCTTTTATGCAATGACCTCGAACATTTTTCAATTCTACACCTGCCAGGTCTTTATTGTTAGTGGGTATATAATATAATCCGGTCTCTGCCGTTGGTTGCTTTTGTGCCGCATTGGTGACTGTTTAAGATTCAGCAACACTTAAAGGTGGAACAAAACGATAAATCAGGTTAAAGCTGAACAGCAATGAAAAAAGATAACACCGAAGTATAAGGAGTTGTTTGGCACTAGGACATAAAACACACATGATCTGCATGAAAAAGAATCAAAGGAATATCCTAATTGTGGCACTGATCCCGAAAGTCCCTCTTACCTTTCTCTTCTCTCGTCACATGGCATTACCCGCGTATTCACTAATTTCAAATTTCTGTTCAAAAAGATTTCAACTGATGACAAGAATGAAGATGATTATTTAAAGATTTTCTATGTTATTAAAAAAAATCTTCGTTTTCTTTTTTTCCTCCACCACCACTACTACCTCCTTCTCGTCCTCGTCTCCCTTCATTCTGTTGCTTTTTCATTTCTTTCTGCTATTGTAATCAAGCATTGAGGAAAAAGATCCATTGCTATTCTTTTGTTGTTCCATTAGTTTTGAGAATGTTGGTCATGAACAATTTAGCCAGTAAATCAGTTTTTTTCTTAGGTTTCTCCGGTGCCTTATATTATACTGTAAGAGTATAGATATGTGATACTGGCTGGGACGTATGCTGACTAGGCGTACGAGCTATTTAGTCTTTTTTTTTTCTTTTTACTGCTTATGGAGCATGGGAACAAGGGGATCAGCTACAGCGGCGCCTTCATAATATTATCAAGTCTGAGGTACATTTTTTTTCCCGGAGAATCTACCTTGTCTTTAGCTGACGCATAACACTGGATATTTATTGGTGATCGTAACTTGCCTTGTGGACTTGTTTAATTTAGCCCATATTAGTCTGGTTTCCATTGCTTTTCTTTTTAAAAGTGCCTTCTGTGCTTCTTTACGGTATTAGTACTGCATACTAACTATTAGGTGCATTTCTTCTTCGTGTCCCGAGGACAGTACTATTATTCCTGGGTCCAATTTTTTTTTCTGTTCGTTTCTATCTTGTTTCGGACAATTCTTTTATGCCCTTTTCTTTTTTAAATTTCTGCTGTCACTTATTCGGTTCTTCCTTGTCCATTTAGTGTTCGAACATTCCAAGCGCCCAGTCTGCAGATTTTCCTAGATGAAAGGAGATGAGTCAGCAGTCTAGACTTATTGCGACTTTCTATGATCCTTGTAGATAAAGGATCGTCTTTCGCCTTTATACTACTAAGTTTTGAAAGATTTGTTCAGGCTGTTGATGTTTTCTCATGCCTACAGATTTCAGCAGGATGGGGTACCAATTTTATACCCAACCATCCTCTTAATCACCTCTTTCGACATGCCTGGTTGGTTACAGTGCTGCTACTTCTCGCTCTCCGTCCGTGTTTAAGTAACATACATGCAACAGATACAGCGACAAACAAATATCCTACAGGCTTAATACTTCTCTGTCTTTTCTATGAGCTGAAGCAGGGGTTCTAACATTTGTTGAACAGCAATACTCTTTGCCCTTCTCCCCCGGTCATTTCGATACATAGAATTATACGACTATCAGCGATGCTAAAGTGGTCGTTATCATTATCGTCATTACGTAACCATTTTGGTTCTTATAGAGCCACCACAGCAGCTGGTCCCCTTACAGGAAGCCTGCACCAAACGTTCACATACTCCTGCAGCGTTGGTTTATGTAGCAAGTTGCTTACATGATGAGGTAGCCAGATTCGTGCACGTTGTCACATTAGTCGCCTTGATACTGTAAGTAAAATGGAAATGTCTGGGCGCAACATGTGGTGTCTGTGACACACAGCTTGGGAACCTTTGATTCAGAGTGTTGCTCGCCTTTTATAGTGTTTGTATTTTTCTTGTTGTTGTTTTGGGGACCGTATGTTGATGTTCCTTTTTCTTTTTTTTTTATCCTTCAGCTCTTGTAGAGCATAGACCTTTAATCATTTCGCCAAGCCTATCTTTGACAATCTTTTTATAATATTTGCATGTCATCTTTGTCCTTCTTACTCTGTACCCGTTTCCTCTCTTCATTCATGTTTGGCAATTGTGTCTAAAAAGTCACAGAGAAAATATAAAGATTATGAAAAATGCTGCACTCTGGGTCTAGGTTCTCACAAGGAAACGTCACATCATTCACAAAGTCAAACACCCTCATTCACCTCCCCCCCATCCCTTTCCCGTAGCACCCCTAGCCTGTCATCTATTCATTGTGATACACTCCTGCGCACAGCCAGTCAGGTTAAAATGTCAGAGTTCAGTCTGGGGCTCAAGTGATTCCCCAAGATTAGTGTGCAGTGCTGGGTTCTCAACATGTTTCAGGGATTTTGTGCTGTTGAGCCACCCTAGTGTGGCTATTCTATTCATAAAGCTTTCTCCAGGACACTCGAAAGTTTTCTGTTACCAGGATACACCATACGTAAATAATCAGTGTCATGGTTAGAGGTCTAGCCCTGGAATTCCCACTTTACGTCCAAAGAATACAGATGTCAAGAGGGTCCTTCTTTGCACCGAGGCATATATAAAATTAATAAAGAAATTAGGTTCAACACAAAAATTCTTGGGGGTCAAAGTGATTAAGAGATAAGGCGTCCGCCTCTAATTCGAAAGGTACCAGGTTTGCTTCCAGTACAGGATGGAAATTGGTTCAGAACCTTTGGTTCCTCACGATGTCTTCTCTGATCTCCTGGATAGTGAGTTAGGATACCGAGCCTTCTCGGGTAAGGGCGTAAAAATAGGAGGTCCGGTGTGCTAGTTGCGCATGTTAAAAATCCCTTGGCAGTTGGAAATCGTAAAGAGTAGGCCACACGGACGCTGCCCTGGCAAAATAAAAAATTTGGAAACCTAGACACCACATAAATATATACATAATGTATAATTCCTGTGTAAACACATTGGGATCCTCGCCGGGACTACAGAGTTCGTGCACTATGCTGAGATCCTCATTATATGCTCTAAGTAAGAAGATCGAAGCACTGATGGAGTTACCCGTGTGTTATCAAGATGATCCTCAAAACCAAATGAACACAAAAATTAGAAAACAATAATTATGCGTAAAGAAGATAACTTAAATCAGCGGCAAGCAGTAATTGTAGACCTGTGTTTCTTCATGAACAAAAAGAAAGAATTATCCTTATAAGTGTAGAAGGATGATACAAGAAGTGAATAAGAAATCATACTGTACGTATGAGTTAAAAAAAAAATTAATTGTTTGCTGGAATAGTCTTAACAAAAAAAAAAAAACACATGTCGATCTTTCATCCACACAGATCCTGGGCACACTTTAGACTTCCAGGAAGATCTACATACACTTTATTCAATGATGTTGCGTACTACCAAATATAATTTTATATTGTAGCTTCTTTCAGAGTTTGTCAACTGTAAACAATAAAATAACTCTTCATGCGCGTGATATGAAGGCAACGTTCAAGGGAAACAAAACTGTTATTTGAAGAGAAAAAAAAATTACATATGCACGGAAAAAGGGATTACATTAATAAGAACAAATTCAAACAAAAATATAATATAAGTATTCGTATTACAATATATATATATATATATATATATATATATATATATATATATATATATATATATATATATATATATATATATATATATATATATATATATATATATATATATATATATATATATAATAAAACAGATTTAATATAAGGATGATTAATTGCAATGTGTGACCTCAGTTAAGTCCTAAAATTTCGGAACGAAAAATGTAATGTCTTTACAAACAAACGATTTACTTACTTAGTCATTCCACTTCTACCCTTAAGTGTAGAGATTTGCCAGAAAGAGTGCCATACTATCCTGGCCTCAATCCTTCAAATCTTCAAACAAACGATTAATAAAAAATCGAAATTAAAAAAAAAAAAAAAAAAAAAAAAAAAAAAAAACACGATCTAAACTTCTATATGTCAGGCGGTCCACCTAAAATCTCTCAGAAGTCCACCGATGGACCGCGATCGACCTCTTGCCCACTGCTGGTTTACACCGCCTACACTACAATAAATAATGGAGAAAACCTTGAGTCCTGTGAACAGTAAATAAATAAAGGTAATTAACAGGTACTCGTTGGACATAAAGGATGACACTAGACAACAGACAAGAAAATATAAGTGATAGACTTACTGGGAATCGAACCTAGGACCAACCAAACGGCGCCATCGCTTTGCTGTGCCAGTACATCGTGAAAGGACGCTCAGCCAATTTTGCAACCCGTTTAAAAGTACATTATTGGCTGAGGTCATTCTCATACTACAATAACACGTTAACACTTGCACAGCCAACTGACAGTTAATTGACAGTTTATAACAACCAGCATTTATTAAGTAGCCTTGACCGATTACAAAAAAAAAATTGTGAGCTTGCATATTGAAGTTAGCAAACATATCAACAATCAAGACCTTGATTACCAACCCTGCTTGCATGAGTAAATGCAATTAATGGTATTTTTTTCACATCAGCGCACAATAAACAAGAAAACTGTTAACATAAATAGACGTGATATTTTCTCACCAGAGTATCGCTACAGAACCAGGTAAGCAGAAGCCATTCAACATATTCTTTTTTTACTTTGCAAATCAGCACTGAGTATTATTCGGATTCCATACTGATCTTTTCTACGTATATAATCTGAAAGAACTGTACACAAACCCTGACGTCATGTAATATAACTGTTTATGAAACTAAACTTTATACAAAATAAACTTTACTTGATATAAAGCTTAATGTACGAAAACTTTACTCGACACTTTGGTATGTAAATAAACGATAAATTTATGATATTATGTGAACAACTTTCCACACAGTGAAGATATATTCCAAGCATGTAACATTTACAAAATTAGTAACGGAAATGTTTTTTTTTCAAGGATTCACTGTGGTGAAGATTAAATAACAGATTGGACCAGTTCCAATGTGTTCTTAACATCGAAGGTTGGCTACAATAGATTTGCAAAATTTTCTATCTCTTACCTTGATACTAAACTGTGATAGGTTCTTGTTTTTTTTATCCATTGTATGTTTAGCACCTGTGTTTTGCTTTCTTATTTACATTTAAAACGTCCTTGGTTATCAACAAGGTGTTGTTTCACTCGATAATATTTCAACATATGTTATGTGTATCTTCTTCTTCTTCTTTGATCCTTAGCCGCCGACCGTCAAAGCAGTCAGTGGCCATCACGCCTAGTGGCGTCTTGTAGGGCAACAACAAATTAATTCCACTTTGCTCGGTCGGCGGCCATCCTTCGTACAGTGCCCCAACTCTGGTTCATTCTTTGCATCTCAGCCTCCACAGTCCTCCGCCAGGTTGTTTTTGGTCGGCCTCTCTTTCGTTTTCCTTCAGGGGTCCATAGCATAGCTGTTCTTGTGATGGCATCGGGGTCTCTTCTGAGGACATGGCCAACCCAGCTCCAGCGTCTGCCAGCTATGATGGTGTGCATGTCCTCTTGCTTGCTCCGAGTAAGCAGATCTTGGTTGGTGATGGTATTCGGCCAAAAGGATTGGTGAATTTTACTTAGGCATGTTGTGTGAAAAGAGGACAATTTCGACATTTCCTTCTCTGTAACTCTCCAGCATTCCGCACCATAGAGAAGCACAGAAAGCACACAGCTCTGATAAAATCTTAATTTTGTGCTTGTGCTGTATTGAGAGGACTTCCAGATGTTGTTTAGGCTAAAAAAGGCTGTTCTTGCCTATTCATTCTGATGTTGATGTCTTTGCCTGCCCCGCCGTCTGGTGTTACTATGCATCCTAGGTATGTGAAGGTGTCTGTCTGTACCAGTTGCTGATTCCTTACTGATATGGGCTCAGGTTTGCTCACATTGAGCGTCATGGCCTCTGACTTCTTTAAATTGATGTTCAAGCCCACCTGCTGGCTAAACTTATTAAGTCTATCCGTTTTTTCCTGGATGTGTTGATGTGAATGTGCTAGTAGTGCAATGTCATCTGCATATTCCAGATCATCCAATGTAGAAAATGTAGTCCATCTTATTCCTCTTGGACTGCCCTCTGTTGTCTGGCGCATCACCCAATCTATGACTGTTAAAAATAGAGTGGTTGATAAGGGGTATTCCTGTCGTACTCCTGTCTTCACCTCAAAGGTTAGGTTGTTCTGCCCAACACTACACCTGTTCCTATGTATGCTGTCAAAAGCCTTTTCAAAATCAACGAAATTAATGTACAGCTGTCTTTGCCATTCTGAGCACTGCTCTATAATGTTCCTGAGAGTGAATATATGATCTACACATCTTCTGTTCTTTCTAAATCCTGCTTGTTCTTTCCTCAGTTTGTGGTCTACTGCTTTTGAAATTCTCTGTATAATTATCCTGCCTAGTTACTTGCTGGGAACTGAGAGAAGAGTGATTCCTCTCCAATTATTGCAGATTGCAAGATCTCCCTTCTTGTGCAATTTGACAATTATTCCTTTGTTCCACTCTGTTGGTGTTGTCCCCGTTTTCCAGACTTGTGCAAATAGTGGTTCTAATAGTTCTGCTGCTAGCTCAGGGTCTGTCTTAAATAGCTCTGCATTTAAGTTATCATGGATGTTCTGTGTATACTGGCATATATTTCATAACTTTGTCTCTTTTTTTCTTCTTGAATACTTTATTTGTTTGTTACTGATTAAAGAAGATGTGCTGTTTTCTTCAGTACCCACATTTGAGCGAAAGAAATCGAAGTCCAACATAAAATAAGAATATTCAAATCAAATGTCAAGTCAATACTATTGCCTTGCTCTGAAAAACAGAGAGAAACAATAATCAAGAAGTTAGACTTTCACAAATGGGTGATTGTAAAGATAAGAAGAATTGAAATGGTACGTCAAGTTCACCAACGTGGAACTGATGACAAGAACCAGACAAGTATCAGCGGAATAACATATAAGAAGGCGCTGGCGATGGATGAGATACAGAATGAGAAAACATACTGACAATATTACCAGGGAGTACCTTGTTCTGGAATCCTCAGGGCAAGAGAAGTAGTTAGGGCTGACCTAGACATGAAAAGACTTTGAGGTGATGCACGTGACAGTAGGAATTGACCTGTTTTTGTTGGAGGTCTAGGTTCCTTGGGAAGTTAAAGGATATATATATATATATATATATATATATATATATATATATATATATATATATATATATATATATATATATATATATATATATATATATATATATATATATATATATATATACCCTTCAAAAGAAGTTAAGGACCAGTAGGTGAAAATGACCCAAAAATATTAAAAATTATATTTCATAAGCAATTAATCTGACATTGATTTTTCTCGAACGACAAATATTCAACACGTGCTGCATGGGCCACAAGCATACCGTGTGGCTAGTGTTCAGCTCAGCAAGCACGCTGAAAAAATGCTGCTGAAACACCAAAATGTGGGTGTTTTTAATGATGTCTGAGCATGAAAAAAATACCTGCTATTCCAAAAATGCGTGATGCATGTGGGAGATTATAGTGTTGGTCTTGAGCTGTACTTACAAAATTGTCTTTATAAGCAACACAAGTGCTGCATAATCAGTGCACAACAATATGCCTCAACGACGAAAGCTGAGTGTTGTGGATAAAGGAAGAGCCATTGCGTGGTTACAGGAAGGTCTTACTGTCCGAAATGTCTCTCAGAGGCTTGCAGTATCTCATTCAGTTATTGTCAGACTGCAGCAGCGCTTTGCCCAGACTGGAATCGTCGAGGAACGGCAACGCACAGGTCGTCCTAGAGTCACTACACCTCGAGAAGATCGCTTAATTTAGAGGCAAGCAACGGAGAACTGCAAGTGCAAATGTTATCAGACAGTTCCTCAGAGATCCTACCAACACTGTAGTCAGTGATCAGACTATTCGGAATCGCATTCACGATGCCAACCTTCGTGCTTGTCGTCCAGCCATTCGACCACACTTGACTGCTGCCCACAGAGCAGCTCGTTTAGCATGGTGTATGCAGCACGTGCAGTGGCGACGTGCACAGTGGGCTAACGTTATGTTCACGGATGAGTCCCGATTTGTCTTGGAGCCTACAGATGGACGAATCAGAGTATGGAGGCGTCGTGGTGAACGCTTTAGTGATGCTGCAGTCATCGAACGTAACCGATATGGTGCTGGATCAGTGATGATGTGGGGAGGCATTAGTTTACTCCACAGAACCTCCCCCCCCCCTCTATCATGTGATTGGGAATCTGAATGGTGACCGCTACCGTGACGAGATTCTACAGCCTCTTGCCATCCCAGCCCTGCAAGTTATTGGGCACAATGCAGTCCTTCAAGATGATAATGCAAGACCACACCGTTCTCGTGCAGTAAATGTTTTTCCGCAAGAAGCGGGTGTCAATAGAATGGATTGGCCTGCAAACAGTACTGATTTGAATCCCATAGAACATCTTTATGACGAGCTTGGGCGACGAGTTAAGCAACATCAGCCATCTCCTGCAACTCTGCATGAACTGCTTCTGGTACTTCAGCATCAGTGTCAAGCAGTGCCCCAATGCTTCATTCGCAAGCTCATCATTTCGATGCGACAGCCGTGCCTTGAAAGTATCGCCAATAATGGAGGACACACACGCTACTGACAATGTTGACCTTTGGTGTCATTCTCATTAATTTTGAAAATGAGGGTTGTATTGATTGCTGTGCTGTCATTTTACACACGTTAATGCAACCGTTATGAAAATAGTGTTGATTGTCACTGATAAGCTTGTCATGTTATATTTTGAAGTGCTGTGTTTTTATTTTTCATTTTCATTTCACTTTGCACCCTTAATAAAAATGGTCCTTAAACTTCTATTTGAATATATAATAGAGTATATATATATATATATATATATATATATATATATATATATATATATATATATATATATATATATATATATATATATATATATATATGAAGGGTGAGATCTTTAACTATTAATTAATCTATTTAATCGGTTACCATATTTTAATCGATTAATTGACAAAATAAATTTTAATTGATCATTCAATCTTTTTAGAAATGTTTATGTTGTTTGTTAAAATGCGTGCGCATTTGCGATGTCAGAGGTTTGTGATATGGAATTCGGCAAGTATGGTCAATAATAATAAATTGTGTGGTTGTAACTTTTCGGTATCTTCATTCAATTTTCTGAGCGATGATGAGTTTTAACAAATAAAGTAAATAAAGATCTTAGTGATTTTAAAAAGATATGTTATTTATGATTTTTTAAATAATTTGTCAAATTGTTTGAAATTGATAGATTAGTTATCGATTAAAGAAATTCGATTTTTTAATCAATCTGTCACAGGTTGGATTGGGGCGACCACTTCTCGATCTCTTAACCACTACAGCAGTACTGATTTGCAATTGTTTTACATACTGATTACTTGGAATTTCCGGGTCGACACATTTCTTTCTGCTCGTATCAAGCAGATATTTGATATTTTCAAACACACTGACACTCTTTTTTTGCGTGATACTTCATCACATGGGCTTGGCGCTTCACAGCTTTGCGGAGATTAACGCAGGTAAAAACCCACATGGGCCTGCTCAGTTTTCGCGTACTACATGCACGCGGCGGAGAAGAATGACAAAATCGTTTCCTGCACACCTCGTTGCAAAGGAGGAAAGTAAGATGTTACATCTGACAAACATTGTCGAATGAGTTAACAAATGTGTTTGTGAGTTTGCCAACAAGGAAATCGGATGTTTTATTTCCATATATGAGAGAGGTGACCTCTCTCTGCATTACGCGTATAATTTTTCATACGTGGAAATATTTGAAATTACCCCTGAAAACACGCATGTTTGAAACGATTGGAGCCCTGCTTAGGATCGTAACAAACAAAAGTGGGGGTAGACAGTGAATATAATCTGACTCGTTTTGCAAGTCTTTTTCACTGTGAGAATCGCTTGCAAAGACGACAACCAGACCTTGCCAGAGCCTAGAATCAATATTCTTATACCGGAACCGGACCATTGTTTGAGAAATTTTGAGAACTTCAGAGCCCAGAGTAAAATCTACCATTTAACAAGGACACCGTGAATCAGAGGAATCGAAAGCACAGAGTCATAGTGGGGATTCATTGTTAAAATAGCGACCCATAAGAACACGTGTAAGAGATCTATTCCAATGCCTTTATTCATCTGAGCAAACAGTCTGTGAGCCAAGATTGGCTTGGTGGTATCAGTGAGGGTACTAATCTCTTGCGCAAAGTGAGGGTAAAAGTGGACTGACGTCGAGCTAGACACCATCATCAGAAGGTGTTAGTGTGGCGGAAGGTTTTTTACGTATGATGATGATAGTGCTAGAGTAGAAATAGTATTCTTTTCAGAATGTGTTAGGTCCCAGTGACAGAGAAGTACACTGGTATCACTCGATAGTCACGGCTGTGAAAGTATCTGGACTGAAAGTATTAAAAGAACAGTCAGATCTTACTGCGCCACCTTCGCTGTGTGACCACCTGTGATATTAATAACAATTCAACAAAACTCAACTTCAAGTATATTGAATGAATAAAGCTGTTGAATACAATTATATCCTCTTCATTTACATCTATCTAATTGTGGTGATTGTGTGTGAATGTTTATTTAAAAATTTTATATTTACATAAAAACCAAATTGGTGAAATTAAGAACAGTTTCACAAGTTAAAACTAAAATGTCCTTTTAGAATCTTCCAATTTGTTGGGTAATAGACTTCTTCACTGTCGTATTCACTTAATAGCTTTCACTAGTTTATCATGCAAATTGTCATCATAAAACACTGCTTGGCTGTTATCACTTCATGGGTGCGCGATTGTCACAAATATCACTCAACTTCTATGATAATCAGTGTTCATATGAGATGTACAGGTTCAGTTAGGTCGTGCTTCTACCAATCCAGACACTGCTGGGGCGAATAGCATTGATCTCGAGAAATTCTTTATCATGGACCTCTGACTTTGGGTGACAAGTATGAACCTGCAGATAAGTGTAGGATATGTGGCTATTTTGTACAATAAAACCATAATCCTAGTGTAGGTGAGATGATATTGTTTTCAGATTTCTGCGTGGAAATACATGATATATGGATCAGTGACAAGACAGGTGTCTACTGTGGAACATTTTATAAAATCAAATAATACAGAATAATATGTACGCACATATATGGATGGTATGAGGTTATAGTATCCCCCTGCCTGACAAGTCAGCTCTGAAAAGTGCTGGGACTTGAGGAGAATGTGGATAAACCCTGATTAGGACTGTAGTTAGTCCTGAAAAGGACTGTGCTTCTGCTAGCCCTGATAAGGACACAGCCACTGTGTGCTTATATCAGGGTTGAATCTTCAACAAACATACCAATAAACCAAATATTATGTATGATTCTATCATAACTATCGACTAATAATATCCTGGAATAAAAGTCGTAATTAAATGTATTACTATACACAGTAAATTTACATACCCTCTCAGGATCTAATTAAGATCAGTAAAGACTGGCTTTGGTGGAGTATTAGTGCTTCCTGGCTGCAAATAACAAAAGTATTAGCCCTGAAACGTTGTTATCTTAGCCGTAGTCCTTCTGTCTTCTTCGATCTACAAGTGAGGTTTGAATTCTCCGCGTCTGCCTTTTATTGGAAGCTTGCGGACGTCTGAGAACCAAGGTTCGCAACTCTTAGCAACTTTTCTAAAAATTTCCAACTTCGATGGATTTGTGCTAGATAGGTTTCAAACTTTGGTCTCGTGCACCGCACGTTTTCCAATTCAAGCCTTTATTCTTATAATCTTCTGTTACCGTCATTTTCGACGCTTCCAGAAGATGTAAATCTAATTTATATTTTGATAGTCGAAGGTACAGAACTGTATGTTGACTCCCTGACACAGGTTGATTAGGTGTTACCTTCCCTGTGTTTATTCTTTTCTTAAGAGGGGATAGTTAACTGTTCTCAAATCTGTTCTGTCTACGCATGCGTTAGTTTTTAGCGCGAACGGGGAAAACTTCCGCCTTGAGTGATGAGCTGGTTTTTTGCCGGACGAAGATGTCCGCTGTTCTTCTTCTGTATTATCTGGGGAAAAGATAGTCTTATCTTATTAGTGATTTCCCCAGAATTATTCTGTTCGTCTGGAATGACGACAGGTGTGATTTGTGTATTGTTTGGAATTCTGACCGAGGTAAAATTACTTTATTAATATGCAAAGTTGTTTGCAGAACACTGAGTACGAACCTGTGAATAGCTCTCACAGTTCTTGTGATCCAGAGTCCATTGTATGTGCTTGCGTAGCTGTAGCAAAGTTTGATTTGCTGGGGAGGTTATGATGGTATCCTATAAGAATGAAATCCGTGTCTGTATTAACCGTGTGAGGTCAAGCACATGTACGCCCCTGACTCTATAAATGATGATGATGAATTATGTGCAGGGAACCTAACGCTACCTCCCTAGATCTCACACGGTCACTATTTTGGCTCTAGTGTCTGGTGTATGATGTACCTAGTGTCTAGGGGAGAAATGAAATGATGGTACACAACACAAAAACACTTTAATTTTCTATGAGGAAGTGAATAAAACCAGTGGTTAAGTTTTTTCTTTAAAAAGGAATATTTGTTTCTGTACAATTTAATCTGCCTGTCCAGCCATATCTTTTGGACAGGTCTTTGAAAATGAGGACAAGATAGTGTACAGAAAAGATCAACTAAAATATCTGGACTCTTTGTCCACTAAACTACAAAGTCAATATATATATCTATCCTGTTGGAATGTTCACAGCTTACACTTTATTCATCTAAGAGGGAGAGTCACTGTGTATGAGGGGCTGTAGTTTCATCATACCCCATAAACTTCCTGAGTATGATTTGAAATACCAGTGTTTATTAAACGAAAATGTCAGATATACCCAGATGCTTAACACATCACCTGGGATTCCTTGTAGGATAATAATACAGTATGAAGTTGCAGAAAATCTCGATCTCTCCAAATGCCCAAGCTCCTCCCGTTATCTTTTGACAGCATAAACAAATGGTCGGAGACTTGGTGGCATTATTCTCACTCAGCAGGTTTCCTGTTACCAGCTGGCAACAGGAAATAAAACCTCTGCAACAAAAGGACACCCTGGCCTTTTATATCTGATCACTTTTTGTATTTATTATTTTCCTACGGTGCTATGGGGTCAGCCTCGCGTGCATTACAGGTGCACTCGCCCCTAATTTTACATGACTCACACCTTGCTGTGACCACACCTCAGGTCCCTATGGCAGATACGCCACTGTACGTTTACATAGTTTTCCTCAATAAAATAATGTGGAGTAACCACATTTCCTTTGGAATGATTTTCTCTTCTTTTTTTTTCCTTTTTTTTTAAATTAAGGCTTCAGGCATGTTGAACAGTGTTCGTGGAACACGGAGGCTTACTAATATATTCTAATGCAATAATATGACAACATAATCATGACAACATACATCAGTTAGATACAGTTCAATGTGAGGACTCAACAATGTCTGCTCCCGGCACGTCCTTAACTTTTCCCAATAGCAGTATCTAACTTTGTAGTTGGATTAAACATATTAAATTCATAAAGCATTCTTACCACAAATATCAAGAAATATAAACAAATGACGCTGACTTGCAAAGAAATGGCCTCAGTTTCCTATGCACTGCCCAGACTGTGAATACTTCTTTATTTAATTTTACAATTAACACAGCTGATCTCAGCGTATTTGAATGAAAAGTTTTGTTCAACTGGCAATGAATAGTGAAATCCTTTTGCTAATATTTATTAGCACTGACCAATCGAAAACATGCGACTACCAGAATTCAAATTTAGTTTTTGAAAAAAAAAACAAAATAATTCCAAACAAACTCGGTGTCTGGTAGTCGATTGGCCAGCCTGCTTTAGTTATGCCAATACAAAAAGATGTTAGTTTTGGGTAACAATTTTCCTACCGCTCCCCTTTCCTCCTTATACTCTTTTTACCCATGCGAATTTGAAACCACCTCAAAGCCTCTCTCTAAGCTGGCGTCCCCACTAACGTTATAAAAACAAGCAGGAACAACAGTCTGTCTGGTCACGCGTCCGTAGACATTTAGTATTTTCTCAAATAACTACTTGTTTTAAGTGACGTCCGAATTACTACCGCGAGGAGGAAATAAAATTGTCTGCGTGTTTGCCTCTGTTGGCTTTGCCACATCATGTATATACTATTAGTCTCGCGTGCAGAACGACGCGGGTTTTGGCATGCGTTGGTGTGGTGAAAAATTCTAATCCACATATATAAATTAGAAAATAAATGTAAAGCCCAACGAAGTAATTCAATAGAAAGAAAGAAGAATGGTGAAAGATCAGCGCTTTCACAATAGCGTACGCCTGTGTTGTAGAACGCCATGCTGGCTGAACACGAAACCCCCTTTTTCTGCTCCGTCTGCATAAACTACACGCGTTTCTAAAAATAAAACTGGTACTGTGTTTCTTAGAAAACAGTGAGATACGCAAACTGCATAATGACCTAGAAATAATACTACATTAATGTCATTATACACACAACGTTAACCTAAAAGACAGACGGGCTTAGAAGAGAGAGAGAGAGAGAGAGAGAGAGAGATGCACGGAGGAACGCATGCAATTGTACCACGTCGTCTCGCGATTAAAAAGTGAACGCCAATACCACGCGAAAGGCATGAAGACCTGATTTTTTCAAATAAACAGTAAATAAAAAACACTAACGATACGAGGTTAGGTTTTGAAAACAGGTTTAAGTTCTTATTGGGAAACCTGACATTCTACTGATTTATGTCTAAGCTCCTGACATTAGTCTGACAGTACAGAAGACATCCCTTTATATGGAAGTGAACGGGTGGTAGAAGCAAATACACGACTATCCTAGAATAATACATATTTTGAACGAAGCCACTTAGCCCCATTAAACCTATATATTTGCGTGCCTTAGGACTTGCTGACAAAGAATATGTTATGTGTTACGCAAATAGTCTAGTAATTAACAAATTATAGCCAAAATACTATAGTGGGGTTGTCTGACAGCACAAGATCATATTTGCTCATAATGGCATGTTTGAAAAACACTGCTTTAGGGGAAATGAGGCCAACAAGTTAGATACGATTTGATTGGCTGTAGTAATATGTAAGGCGAAACCTTATTAGTCGAACTGCAAATACTATTATTGTTGTTAATGGCAACGTGTAGGATGGGTAAAGTTTTTTCAAAGGCTCTTGTAAACATGGTCTCATTGGTTAGAACGTTCGATATAGTCAAATAGAAGCGTCAGTTCAGGGCCAGTTTTGAAAATAAATTTTGTGAGAAGCAAGTGCGTTGAGATCAAGCTAATATTTTCTAATAAAAGCCTGGGATAAGGCAGATCAAAATTGTGCCAGAATTCATAGCCAGTCAACGTTACTTGTGTATATTTCCTTGAATTGTGGTAAGCTAGACATATTTCCTATATATATATATATATATATATATATATATATATATATATATATATATATATATGGTATATATATTGGATATATATATATATATATATATATATATATATATATATATATATATATATAGATATATATATATATATATATATATATATATATGAAAATTGAATATGAAATGATAAATTGTGTCAGTATGTGTGTGGTTCAGTAGCAAACAGAAGGCAAAGCCTAGATATTGCTCCACCATGTAAAAGCTTGTCAGAGAGGAGTATAACTGCATAGGCATATATGGGATTGCCAAATAGTACCATGACACCTATCCTATTGTATAGAAGGAATTAACGCTGGAATTGCAGAGGCGTTGTAACCATTAGGGAGAGGAATACTGGTGTATATTGTCACATGAGAAGCTAGCAGTTGACCTACAGCGCTGAACTCTGTGTTTGTAATGTCCTGTACTTCAGTGTGGAAATAGATTATATATTAGTTCTGAAGAAGGAGGTACAACCTTCTTATTTCAGGGACCGTGGTACTGAAGTATTAGAGCTGCACCTGGTCTGAGTTTTGCTGGATTCAGAGGGCTGGCAGCAGACTCCTTCTCCAAGATATCGACCAGTGGTGTATTTCAAGATAACTGAGAAGCAAGCGAGCAGAGGAGACAGTTTTCCTGCCGCCGACATATAAGCTAAGAATTTGTCAGCCAGAGCAGCTCACCCTTGTATAACCCACCCTAAAAGTGACTGTAATACTAAATCAAGAGGGACAGTTATTGTTTACAAATAAAAAGAAACTGTGATCCCTTCAATATTAGTTCCACCAGTAACAAACACATGAAGTCGTGATGACAAACAATAACCTAGCTTCAAAAGCCAGTATTACCTCATAATACTACATCACAACCCTACACACATATTGTAATAATATTATATGTCAGGACAAAGATCCTTTGTATAAATTTTGTACATAAACATTGTGTTTACATTTGATTGTGATTCCTGATTCACTCTGTAGTTGGATCAGGATATCTATTATTGAAAGAAACTAATACATAATTGAAAAGTTAACACTTGACTTACTTAAGATAGTCTTCTAGAGTGTTATATGTATGTGCTTGTCATAGTGTTGTGGATCTTAATTAAAGTGTTTATCTGTCTGTTAGTTGTTGTGAACTTACACTTCATCACTATCATAACCCTAGACATTCAACGTAGTCATCACTATATTCCAGAATAAGTCTGATTGAGGTCTAAATGTGGTAGCAAAGTAAGGTCATCTGTAACACACCACACTTATTAGATACAGATACCTTCACAGCTGATCTCAGTCAGTACACTAAGTCCCCTATAACTATTTATATAATCCCAACTTACCACATATATTGGGGTCCTGTCCGGGATTTTGAACCCTCTCCTAGCACATATATTGGGGGTAATTTACTTCTGGGACTTATCAAAATTTAAAAGGTATTCTTAGGTGGAAAATAAATAAGGTTGAGCTCTCAGTGCTTGTGATTGTCCTTAGTTTAATTAGTCATAGATTGAAGTGTTTAGTTAAACATTGTATAAATTTGCCTGTTAGAAAATGGCAGACCTGGCAAAATTTCGATCTGCTGCTATGCAGGCTGCTAAAGAGTTGGGAATGGACGGGCAAGTTATGATTGCTTATGTCACTACTGAATGTGACAAATTTATTGAACGTGAAGAAAAAAGATTACAAAAAGAGGCTGAAAGAAAGTTAGAGGCTGAAAAGGAAATTAAGAGGTTACAGATTGAGGCTGACAAAGAGGCTATGGCATTGGAGGCTGAGGCTAAGAAGTTACAATTGGAGGCTGAGGCTAAGAAGTTACAATTGGGGGCAGAAATAGAAGAAAAGAGACAGGCTGCAGAAAGGGAAGCAGAGGAAAGAAGGCAAGCTACAGAAAGAGAAGAAAAGAGACAGGCTGCAGAAAGGGAAGCAGAGGGAAAAAGGCAAGCTACAGAAAGAGAAGAAAGGAGACAGGTTGCAGAAAGGGAAGCAGAGGAAAGAAGACAAGCTACAGAAAGAGAAGAAAGGAGACAGGCTGCAGAGAGGGAAGCAGAAGATAAGAGATTACAGAGGGAGCACGAATTACGACTAAGGGAGTTGGAATTTTAAGGCCATGCTCCTGAAAATGGTGCCAGTCCCTTTGCCTCTGATGCCACTGCTAGTCAGGGAGCCTCAACCTCAGCTATGAGTTTTCATTTAGATCATTTTGTTGAGAAAGACGATGATATCGAGAGCTATCTAAATAGATATGAACTGTTAGCTACCACGTATGGGTTAGAGAGAGAGAAAGGTGGAGCTTAAAGTTATCACAAGGGCTTCGTGGTACAGCTTATGATGTTTTTGCCAAAATGAGCAGAGATGATCAAGACAATTATGACATGTTAAAGCAGGCTCTTTTGTTAAGATATGAAAAGAATGGAGAATTTTATAGAAAAAAGTTCAGGAATGCTAAACTACTGTCAGGTGAGACATATCACCAGTTCTCTGCACGGTTAGAGACATACTTGGAGAAATGGACTTCTCTGGGGAAAACCCAACATCTTAAGGAAATGATCCTTATAGAGCAGCTAAGAGAGTCCATGGCTCCAGACCTGAGAAAGTTTCTCATGGAACAAGGGGCAGAGAGGCTGGGTGAGTTACTAAATGTTGCTGAGAGATATCAGGCAGCTCAGGCAGAGGTAACAGGTAATAAAAAGAAACAGGTAGACAATTTTAAGGCACCACAAAACTTTAATAAGTTTGATCATAGAGAGCATAACTAAGGTAAGCACCAGTTTGATAGGCCACGGTATGAAAATAAAAATAAAACCCCACAATTCGATGAAAGGAAATTTGATGAAAGAAAATCTTTCAACCAAGGAAGGAAGTGGTGTAAAAAGTGTAAGATGAACAATCATACCACTGAAAATTGTAGGAATAAAACTCCTAATTTTGCTGCTATGAAATCTGGGAAGAAGGGAACAAAGGTCAAACCTGAGGAACTACAGGAACCGTACCACCCCCCAGTGTGTGAAGATGTAATCTTTAATGGAGTCACCATAAGGTGCCTATATGATACAGGTTTAGATTATGATTCAGTTGTGAGTTCTCACCTGGTGCAAGCAGATCAATACACCACAGAAACAGTGGAGATTCAAGCTGCAACCAAGGAAGTAGCGACCATGACACTCCCTATCGCTAAGAGACATGTGAAAACGCGATATGTGGAGGGAATAATCAAAGCAGCAGTGATAAATGAGCCAATCTACCCTCTGATATTGGGGTGTAGATATGTCTTCTTGGGGAATCCCAAGAGACCTGTGATATTGGCAACGGTGCAGACCAGATCACAGTCTAAAAAGGAGGAGGATAATCCAATAAATACTCACCCAGATGAGATGAGGAAGGCACAGGCGGAGGACAAAACACTCATGACGTGTTTCAAGAAATTGCCCAAATGTCATACACCTCCAGGCAAGGGAGAGTTTTATATGAAGAACAAGTTGATTTATAGGAAGGCTGGATCTGAATCCAATGGTCACGGACAGCTGGTCCTTCCCACTTCATATAGGACTAAAGTGTTGGAACTAGGGCATGCGATTCCCTTCAGCGGTCATATGGGGATCAGCGCAACAGGACAGCGTATAGCTTGTCATTATTTCTGGCCAGGGATAACTGAAGATATCAAAAGATATGTAAAATCCTGTCCAGAGTGCCAACGAGTAGCACCAAAGCATTGGACTGCACCAGCAACTCTAGGGGAAATGCCCATAGTGGGAACACCTTTTGAGAGAGTTGCCGTGGACATTGTGGGACCTCTCACTCGAACCAAGAGGAGGAACAGCTGCATTCTGACTCTGGTGGACACCTGTTCTATGTGGGGAGAGGCGGTAGCCCTGTCATCAATTGACTCAAAACATGTGGCAGAGGCATTACTCACAATTTTCACAACGTTAGGCTTTCCCAACCAAATCTTGACTGATAATGGCTCTCAGTTCAAGGGGAAACTAACCGAAGAAGTTTTTAGGATCTTTCAGGCCAAACACTTCCATTGTAGCCCGTACCATCCCCAAGGAAACGGCCAAGTGGAAAGATTTAATGGGACCTTGATGTCGATCCTGAGAAAGTTGGCACATGAAAGACCAGATACATGGGACCAGTACCTTCACGCCGCCCTCTTTGCTTATCGGGAGGTACCCCATAGTTCAACCGGTATGGCCCCGGCAACATTATTATTTGGAAGGCCAATAAAAGGTCTACTCGAAGCTCTGTTAAGAACGTGGACTGATGAAAAGGCAGAGGAAAATATTACATCATCATACCAATATGTGAATGAGCTGACCACTCGTTTAAAAACTGGCTGGAAACTTGCCAATGAAAATTTGAGACAAGCCAGGAAAAAGCATGCTGCCAATTACAACAAGAAAGCTAAAGACAGAAATTTGGCTGTGGGAGAGAGGGTACTGCTTCTTCTACCCGGTAGTCAGAATAAGTTGCAAATTGGATGGCAAGGTCCATATACAGTTCTAGAGAAGGTATCTAGAACAAATTATAAGATAGATAAGAAGGGGAAAGAAAAAATCTATCATGTGAATCTCCTTAAGAAATATTTGGAAAGAGAAAATCAGGAAGAGACACATTTGTTGACCTTGTCTATTGCAATGGAGATGAAAAAGGAACCACTTTCATCATTTGAATATCCATTACACCCCTGTGAGACAGCTGCACAGGTGAAAATCAGTACACATTTAACGAAAAATCAGAAGGAGAGAGTGCAACAGGTTCTAGATGATCATACAGAGGTGTTAACGGACCGACCGGGGCATACAAACTTATTGGAATATGATATGAAACTTATAGACCCCACACCTGTATGTATGAAGGCATATTCGATTCCTTTCGCTAAGGAGAAAGCCTTGAAGGAAGAGATAGACTATTTGTTGAAGGAAGGAATCATTTCACACAGTGAATCTTCGTATAGTTCCAGTGTGGTGCTCTTAAGAAAACCCTCTGGAGAACATAGACTCTGTATAGATTACAGGAGACTGAATGCTATCACAGAAGGTCAGGTGGATCCATTGCCGGATACAAATCAGCTGTTTGCCAGGCTGAATAAAGCTAAATATTTCTCAAAAGTGGATCTGAGCAAAGGATACTATCAGATTCCAGTAAAGCCTGAGGTTAGACCGTATCTAGCTTTTAGTACCTCAGAGGGACACTATGAATTTAACAGATTGCCATTTGGATTGAAGAATGCGCCTAGTGTCTTCTCTAGAATGATGAGAAAATTGTTGGATCCTCTGAATAATCCATGCATCACAAACTTCATGGATGATATCCTTATAGCGACAGAAACATTTGAGGAACACATTGACTCTCTGAACATGCTGTTTAATCGACTTAGAGAAGCGAATTTGACAGCCCGACCAACCAAATGTTGCGTTGGATGTAAAGAATTAGAATTCTTGGGACACACAGTCCATCAGGGAAACATGACCCCTGATCCCAAGAATTTAGAGAAACTAAGAAAAGCCCCGAGGCCACAAACAAAGAAAGACGTGAGATCCTTTGTCTCATTATGTGGTTTCTACCAAAAGTATATCAAAAACTTTAACTCCATATGTGCACCGTTAACTGATTTGACACGCAAAGGAAATCCGGATCGAATTACCTGGACAGCACAGTGTGAATTGGCATACCAAGAATTGAAGGAAAAGCTCACAGGCAAACCTATTTTGAAATTACCTGACTTAAGTCAAGAATTCATTGTGAGAACGGATGCAAGTAATATCGGTTTGGGCGCTACCCTGTTACAGAAGTCAGATTCACTGGATGGGGAATTAACCCCAGTGGCATATGCTAGCATAAAGTTGAATAAAGCTGAAAAAAATTATTCAACTAGCGAAAAATAATGTCTTGCAGTAATATGGGCGATCAAGAAATTCAATATTTATCTGTATGGGAAGGCATTCAAGTTGCAAACGGATCACAAACCCCTGGCTTTTCTAGCGCAGGCTAGGCATGAAAATACGAGGTTACTCCGATGGTCATTGCTTTTGCAACCATTTCAGTTCAGCATAGAATATATTTCTGGAAAAACTAACCTGGGTGCTGATTTTCTAAGCCGCCATCCGTGTGATGAGAATCACAGTGATCACCAGGAATAATATTCAATTTCTCTATGTGTATATAGAATTATGGACTGACATATGATGTCTGTTTTAAGTGGGGAGAATTTGTGGTGAAAAATTCTAATCCACATATATAAATTAGAAAATAAATGTAAAGCCCAACGAAGTAATTCAATAGAAAGAAAGAAGAATGGTGAAAGATCAGTGCTTTCACAATAGCGTACGCCTGTGTTGTAGAACGCCATACTGGCTGAACACGAAACCCTCCTTTTCTGCTCCGTCTGCATAAACTACACGCATTTCTAAAAATAAAACTGGTACTGTGTTTCTTAGAAAACCTTGAGATACGCAAACTGCATAATGACCTAGATATAATACTACATTAATGTCATTATACACACTACGTTAACCTAAAAGACAGACGGGCTTAGAAGAGAGAGAGAGAGAGAGAGAGAGAGAGAGAGATGCACGGAGGAACGCATGCAATTGTACCACGTCGTCTCGCGATTAAAAAGTGAACGCCAATCCCACGCGAAAGGCATGAAGACCTGATTTTTTCAAATAAACAGTAAATAAAAAACACTAACGATACGAGGTTAGGTTTTGAAAACAGGTTTAAGTTCTTATTGGGAAACCTGACATTCTACTGATTTATGTCTAAGCTCCTGACATTAGTCTGACAGTACAGAAGACATCCCTTGGTATGGAAGTGAACGGGTGGTAGAAGCAAATACACGACTATCCTAGAATAATACATATTTTGAACGAAGCCACTTAGCCCCATTAAACTTATATATTTGCGTGCCTTAGGACTTGCTGACAAAGAATATGTTATGTGTTACGCAAATAGTCTAGTAATTAACAAATTATAGCCAAAATACTATAGTGGGGTTGTCTGACAGCACAAGATCATATTTGCTCATAATGGCATGTTTGAAAAACACTGCTTTAGGGGAAATGAGGCCAACAAGTTAGATACGATTTGATTGGCTGTAGTAATATGTAAGGCGAAACCTTATTAGTCGAACTGCAAATACTATTATTGTGGTTAATGGCAACGTGTAATAAATTGTGTCTGTATGTGTGTGGTTCAGTAGCAAACAGAAGGCAAAGCCTAGATATTGCTCCACCATGTAAAAGCTTGTCAGAGAGGAGTATAACTGCATAGGCATATATGGGATTGCCAAATAGTACCATGACACCTATCCTATTGTATAGAAGGAATTAACGCTGGAATTGCAGAGGCGTTGTAACCATTAGGGAGAGGAATACTGGTGTATATTGTCACACGAGAAGCTAGCAGTTGACCTACAGCGCTGAACTCTGTGTTTGTAATGTCCTATACTTCAGTGTGGAAATAGATTATATATTAGTTCTGAAGAAGGAGGTACAACCTTCTTATTTCAGGGACCGTGGTACTGAAGTATTAGAGCAGCACCTGGTCTGAGTTTTGCTGGATTCAGAGGGCTGGCAGCAGACTTCTTCTCCAAGATATCGACCAGTGGTGTATTTCAAGATAACTGAGAAGCAAGCGAGCAGAGGAGACAGTTTTCCTGCCGCCGACATATAAGCTAAGAATTTGTCAGCCAGAGCAGCTCACCCTTGTATAACCCACCCTAAAAGTGACTGTAATACTAAATCAAGAGGGACAGTTATTGTTTACAAATAAAAAGAAACTGTGATCCCTTCAATATTAGTTCCACCAGTAACAAACACATGAAGTCGTGATGACAAACAATAACCTAGCTTCAAAAGCCAGTATTACCTCATAATACTACATCACAACCCTACACACATATTGTAATAATATTATATGTCAGGACAAAGATCCTTTGTATAAATTTTGTACATAAACATTGTGTTTACATTTGATTGTGATTCCTGATTCACTCTGTAGTTGGATCAGGATATCTATTATTGAAAGAAACTAATACATAATTGAAAAGTTAACACTTTACTTACTTAAGATAGTCTTCTAGAGTGTTATATGTATGTGCTTGTCATAGTGTTGTAAAGTGTTGTGGATCTTAATTAAAGTGTTTATCTGTCTGTTAGTTGTTGTGAACTTACACTTCATCACTATCATAGCCCTAGACATTCAACGTAGTCATCACTATATTCCAGAATAAGTCTGATTGAGGTCTAAATGTGGTAGCAAAGTAAGGTCATCTTTAACACACCACACTTATTAGATACAGATACCTTCACAGCTGATCTCAGTCAGTACACTAAGTCCCCTATAACTATTTATATAATCCCAACTTACCACAGTTGGTAGCCTTTTGCGTTAATGTATTACAGTCGTCTCGTTATTGCTACAAGAAAAAGTCCAAAAGACTACCAAATTTTGTGTTACTGTTGACAGATTACGTTACTTCAGACAGCAGTTTGGCGTTACATTTTTAACAAATCGTTTATTATAATGTTAGGCTGCATTGTGTATGCAGCAGATCTGGCAAAATGTTAAATATTAGTAGTACGTTTTCGAAACCGAAACTAAAACGCGTGTTAGATTTTTACCGTGGGATCGTTCTATAGGCTTTAGCACTGCACAAAATTCAGCGTTATGCTGGCGTGTGAGAGTATCACCGTCAGACACAACAGGGCTGATTTATTTATTATCATTTTATGACTAAAATCTTACTGAAATGAGCGATTATTCTCGCAGATTTTACTACACACCTCTCATCCTAAAACATGCATTCATTTGCAGGTTATAATCTGCGAGATAACGTAGCTCAATGAAGTCTTACGCGTTTTACTGTTCTTCATCATAAGGATGTCTACTCAAAAAGTCTGCACCCACGTTCTGAGAGCCGGGAATATATTCAATCAGAAATGAGTATGGCTGCAATAATAAAGACCATCTCAATAATCTGGAATTTTCATGCTTGGCTTGTAACAGGAATACGAGAGGTGAATGATCCGTTTGGACCACAAATGTCCTGACATATAAATAGATCTGGAATTTTTTTATAGCCCATATCATAGCGAGATACTCCTTTTCACTTGTTGAATAATTTTTTTTCCGCCTTGTTCAACTTGCGGCTTGCATAAGCGACTAAGTTTAATTCTCCATCTTGTGAGGAGGACCTTTGCAACAATGTAGCGCCCAGGCCCACATTGCTTGCGTCACTTCTAACGATAAATTCTTGATTCAAGTCAGGCAATTGCAATACTGGCCTGCTTGTAAGTTTCTCTTTCAACTCCTGGTAAGCCAATACACACTGTGCGGACTAAATTATAGTATCAGGTTGACCCTTTCGAGTTAAATCCGTCAGAGGAGCACATATAAAGTTAAAATTTTTAATGTAATTTTGGTAGAAACCACACAACGACACGAAAGATCGCACATCTTTCTTTGTTTGTGGCTTAGGTGCTTTTTTTCAATTTTCCCAAATTCTTGGGATCAGGGGTCATGCTACCCTGATGTGCAGTATGTCCCAAGAATTCCAACTCTTTACAACCAATACAACATTTTGTTGGCCTAGCGGTTAAGTTAGCCTCTCTGAGTCTATCAAACAGCATATTCAAAGAGGTAACATGTTCCTCAAATGTTTCCGTAGCAATGAGGATATCGTCCATAAAATTCGAAATACATGGATTTTTCAGGGGATCCAATAATTTTCGCATCATCCTAGAAAACATACTCGGGGCATTTTTCAACCCAAACGGTAACATGTTGAACTCATAATGACCTTCCGAGGTGCTAAAGGCTAAATAAGGTCGAACCTCAGGCTTTACTGGAATTTGATAATAGCCTTTGCTAAGATCCACCTTAGAAAAATATTTTTCCTTGTTCAGCCTGGCAAATAGTTGAGTAGTATCAGGTAATGGATCCACCTGACCTTCTGTGACAGCATTCAGTTTCCTGTAATCTATGCACAGTCTATGATCTCCCGATGGTTTCCGCAACAAAACCACACAGTAACTATAAGGAGACTCACTGTGAGAAATAATCCCTTCTTGTAACAAATAATCTATCTCCTCTTTCAAAGCTTTTTCCTTAGCGAAAGGAATAGAATAGGGCCTCATACAGATAGGTGCTGGGTCTAGTAGTTTCATATCATATTCCAACAAATTGGTGTGCCCCGGTTTATTCGTTAACACATCTGTATGTTTCTCAAGGACCTGTTGAACCTTCTCCTTCTGTCCTTTTGTCAGGTGATTACTGATCTTCACCTGTGCAAACGTTTCACTGGTTTTCAGTGGATATTCAAATGAGGAGAGAGGGTCATTTTTCATTTCGGTTGCGATAGACAAGGCCAATAGGTGTGTTCCTTCCTGGATTTGTGTGTCCAGACATTTCTTCAAAAGGTTCACATGATAGACTTTTTCCTTTCCCTTTTTGTCTATCTTATAATTTGTTCTGGATCCCTTTTCCAAAACTGTGTATGGCCCTTGCCATCCGATCTGAAGTTTATTGTTGCTGCCTGGCAACAGAAGAGTACCTTCCCCCTACAGCAAGTTCCCTATCCTTAGCTTTCTTATTATAATAAGCAGCATGCTTTTTCCTGGCTTGTCTCAAATTATCATTTGCCAGTTTCCAACTAGTTTTTAAACGAGTGGTCAGTTCGTTCACATATTGATAAAATGAGGTAACAGTCTCCTCTTCCTTCTCATCTGTCCAGGTCCTTAACAAAGCTTCTAAAGGACCTTTTATAGGCCTCCCAAATAACAGTGTTGCGGGTGCCATTCCGGTTGAATTATGTGGTACTTCCCGGTACGCAAACAACGCGGAAGGCACGTATTGGTCCCACGTATCAGGTTTCTCATGTGCCAACTTTCTCAGGATAGAAATGAGAGTCCCATTTAACCTCTCTACCTGGCCGTTCCCTTGGGGGGTGCAATTATCAGTCAAGATTTGATGCGGGAATCCTAACCTTGTGAATATCGTAAGTAATACCTCTGCCACATGTTTTGAATCAATTGATGACAGGGCTACCGCCTCTCCCCACATAGAACAAGTGTCTACCAGAGTAAGGATGTAACTGTTCCTCCTCTTGGTCCGAGTGAGAGGTCCCACAATATCCACTGCAACTCTCTCAAAAGGGGTTCCCACTATGGGCATTTCCCCAAGAGTTGCTGGAGCAGTCCAATGCTTTGGAGCTACTCTCTGGCATTCGGGACAGGATTTTACATATCTCTTTATGTCTTCCGTTATCCCTGGCCAGAAATAATGACAAGCTATACGCTGTCCTGTTGCGCTAATCCCCATGTGACCACTGAAGGGGATAGCATGAGCAAACTCCATTACCTTTTCCCTATATGAACTGGGAAGGACCAGCTGTCCGTGACCAGCTGAACCAGTGCCGGCCTTCCTATATAACAATTTATTCTTCATATAGAATTCTCCTTTATTAGGAGGAGTATGGCTCTTTGGGAGTTTCTTATAACACGGCTTCAGTGACCTATCTTCAGCCTGTGCCTTTCTCATCTCCTCTGGATGAGTATTTATAGGTTCATCTTCTTCATTTCTGGATTGTGATCGGGTCTGGACTGCTGCCAAAACCACAGGTCTCTTGGGATTCCCCAAGTAGACATAACGACACCCCAATATCAGAGGGTAGATGGGTGCGTCTATCACTGCTGCTCTGATTATCCCTTCCACATAGCGAGTTTTCACTGTTATCCTTGCAATGGGAAGTTTCATGAGTGGTAGGTCCTTGGTCGCCCCTTGTATCTCCACTGTTTCTGTGGTATACTGATCTGGGTTCACCCAGTGCGAGCTCACGACAGCATCAAAATCTAAACCTGTATCATAGAGGCACCTTATGGTGACATCATTACATACAACATCCTCACAAACTGGGGGGTGATAAGGTTCCTGCTGTCCAGCAGGTTTGACTTTACTTCCTGGTTCCCCTTTTTCATAGCAGCAATCCAGCAGGTTTACTTTTACAAAACTTAGTGTCATGTCCCTCCTTCTTACAATGTTTACAATATCATCTACCTTGATGAAAAGGTTTTCTTTCATCATTCTTTCTGTCATTGAAATGTGAGGTTTTATTTTTAAAATCATTTCGAGGCCTATCAAAGTTCTGCTTACCTCTGTTATCACATTTATTTTAGTTTTGAGGAGCCTTATACTGATCTACTGGTTTCTTCTTGATGCCAGCTGCCTCTGCCTGGGCTGCCTGATACCTTTCAGCGACATTAATTATCTCACCCAGCCTCTCCGCGCCCTGTTCCATGAGAAACTTTCTCATGTTTGGAGCCATGGACTCTCTCATCTGTTCTATGAGTATCATCTCTTTGAGATCTTGGGTTTTCCCCAAAGAAGCCCTTTTCTCCATATACGTTTCTAACCGGGCGGAGAACTGGTGATGGGTCTCACCCGACAGTAGCCTGGCATTCCTAAATTTCTTTCTATAAAACTCTCCGTTCTTTTCGTATCTTAACAGAAGAGCCTGCTTCAAAATGTCATAGTTGTCTTGGTCATCCCTGCTCATTTTAGAAAACACTTCATAAGCTGTTCCCCGAAGACCCTGAGACAACTTTACCCCCCATCTTTCTCTTTCTAACCCATAAGTAGTGGCTAATACTTCATATCTGCTTAAATATGACTCAATGTCATCATCCTTTTCTACGAAATAGTCTAATTGGAACCCCATGGCTGAGTTGGAGGCCCCCTGACTAGCAGTAGCATCAGAGGTAGAGGGGCTGTGACCATTGTCCGGAGCAGGGCCTTGCAACTCTAACTCCCTTAGTCGCAACTTATGCTCCCTCTGTAATCTTTTACCTTCTGCTTCTGCTTCCCTTTGCAGTCGTTTTTCTTCTGTCTCCAATTTTCTCGCCTCCCTATCAGCCTCTAAGGCCTTAGCCTCCTTCTCAGCCTCAATCTGTAACCTTTTAATCTCCCTAGCCTCTTCTACCTGTATTCTCCTCTCTTCAGCCAACCTAAGTTCTTCCCTAGCAATAAATTTATCACATTCTGAGGTGACATAGTCAATCAAAATTTGACCCTCCATATTCATTTCCCTGGCAGTCTGCACTGCCGCAGAGCGAAACTTGGCCAGATCTGCCATCCTGATAAATACAAAATGTACTAACTAAGTTTCTAACTAAATATAAATTTATTTAATTAATTCTGGGTTCTGACACTTTCTTCACTTCCCAAATCTTGGGTAATAATATATGGGGATTCCCTGGGAAAAATAGAATGTTGTTAATGTTAACCCAGACCCCAATGTATGTAGTACTAGGAGAAATTCAAATCCCGGACAAGCCTACCAATTTATGTAGCAAAGTTTGATTTGCTGGAGAGGTTATGATGGTATCCTATAAGAATGAAATCCGTGTCTGTATTAACCGTGTGAGGTCAAGCACATGTAGGCCCTGACTCTATATATGATGATGATGAATTATGTACAGGGAACCTAACGCTACCTCCCTAGATCTCACACGGTCACTATTTTGGCTCTAGTGTCTGGTGTATGATGTACCTAGTGTCTAGGGGAGAAATGAAATGATGGTACACAACACAAAAACACTTTAATTTTCTATGAGGAAGTGAATAAAACCAGTGGTTAAGTTTTTTCTTTAAAAAGGAATATTTGTTTCTGTACAATTTAATCTGCCTGTCCAGCCATATCTTTTGGACAGGTCTTTGAAAATGAGGACAAGATAGTGTACAGAAAAGATCAACTAAAATATCTGGACTCTTTGTCCACTAAACTACAAAGTCAATATATATATCTATCCTGTTGGAATGTTCACAGCTTACACTTTATTCATCTAAGAGGGAGAGTCACTGTGTATGAGGGGCTGTAGTTTCATCATACCCCATAAACTTCCTGAGTATGATTTGAAATATCAGTGTTTATTAAACGAAAATGTCAGATATACCCAGATGCTTAACACATCACCTGGGATTCCTTGTAGGATAATAATACAGTATGAAGTTGCAGAAAATCTCGATCTCTCCAAATGCCCAAGCTCCTCCCGTTATCTTTTGACAGCATAAACGAATGGTCGGAGACTTGATGACTTTATTCTCACTCAGCAGGTTTCCTGTTACCAGCTGGCAACAGGAAATAAAACCTCTGCAACAAAAGGACACCCTGGCCTTTTATATCTGATCACTTTTTGTATTTATTATTTTCCTACGGTGCTATGGGGTCAGCCTCGCGTGCATTACAGGTGCACTCGCCCCTAATTTTACATGACTCACACCTTGCTGTGACCACACCTCAGGTCCCTATGGCAGATACGCCACTGTACGTTTACATAGTTTTCCTCAATAAAATAATGTGGAGTAACCACATTTCCTTTGGAATGATTTTCTCTTCTTTTTTTTTTCCTTTTTTTTAAATTAAGGCTTCAGGCATGTTGAACAGTGTTCATGGAACACGGAGGCTTACTAATATATTCTAATGCAATAATATGACAACATAATCATGACAACATACATCAGTTAGATACAGTTCAATGTGAGGACTCAACAATGTCTGCTCCCGGCACGTCCTTCACTTTTCCCAATAGCAGTATCTAACTTTGTAGTTGGATTAAACATATTAAATTCATAAAGCATTCTTACCACAAATATCAAGAAATATAAACAAATGACGCTGACTTGCAAAGAAATGGCCTCAGTTTCCTATGCACTGCCCAGACTGTGAATACTTCTTTATTTAATTTTACAATTAACACAGCTGATCTCAGCGTATTTGAATGAAAAGTTTTGTTCAACTGGCAATGAATAGTGAAAGCCTTTTGCTAATATTTATTAGCACTGACCAATCGAAAGCTTGCGACTACCAGAATTCAAATGTAGTTTTGGAAAAAAACAAAATAATTCCAAACAAACTCGATGTCTGGTAGTCGATTGGCCAGCCTGCTTTAGTTATGCCAATACAAAAAGATGTTAGTTTTGGGTAACAATTTACCTACCGCTCCCCTTTCCTCCTTATACTCTTTTTACCAATGCGAATTTGAAACCACCTCAATGCCTCTCTCTAAGCTGGCATCCCCACTAACGTTATGAAAAACAAGCAGGAACAACAGTCTGTCTGGTCACGCGTCCGTAGACATTTAGTATTTTCTCAAATAACTACTTGTTTTCGTGACGTCAGAATTACTACCGCAAGGAGGAAATAAAATTGTCTGCGTGTTTGCCTCTGTTGGCTTTGCCACATCGTGTATATACTATTAGTCTCGCATGCAGAACGACGCGGGTTTTGGCATGCGTTGGTAGCATTTTGCGTTAATGTATTACAGTCGTCTCGTTATTGCTACTAGAAAAAGTCCAAAAGACTACCAAATTTTGTGTTACTGTTGACAGATTACGTTACTTCAGACAGCAGTTTGGCGTTACATTTTTAACAAATCGTTAATTATAATGCTAGGCTGCATTGTGTATGCAGCAGATCTGGCAAAATGTTAAATATTAGTAGTACGTTTTCGAAACCGAAACTAAAACGCGTGTTAGATTTTTACCGTAGGATCGTTCTATAGGCTTTAGCACTGCACAAAATTCAGCGTTATGCTGGCGTGTGAGAGTATCACCATCAGACACAATAGGGCGGGTTTATTTATTATCATTTTATGACTAAAAACTTACTGAAATGAGCGATTATTCTCGCAGATTTTACTACAGTAGCCAACTAGGTCTATTCGTTCAAGTACTTTATTGAAGCACAATAACTATATATATATATTGCTAGGAAATCCACAGGATGGCGGTATGTTCCAGCAGGAAAGATAATACATGTTTATGGAAAAATGTACAGTGGTTTATCAACCATTATAAGGTCCGTTATTACGGCCTATAACTTTGAACAGAAGAAGAAGTACCTGCAAGGTGAAACCAGACGAAGTCTTGATTTATTTACAAGTTTACAGACTTCTGTAGTAGGCAACTATGTATTTGTTTAAGGACTAACTGACGCGTTCAGTCAGAGGTCCTGAGCTACTGTAGGGAAAGAATATGTGTCAAGCCAGCATTATTAGCATCATACCTACAGGCTATACAGAACTGATGATGTTCGAGATATCTAATTGTTATCACTTATGAACAGTTATTGAAGGATAAACCATTGTCGATTAACGTCCTTATAGACGAGTGGTTCAAGCTCTATTATACCACACGTTTTGCCAGTCATATCCAATATACATGATGTTTCTTGATTCACGTCCATTATTGACTGTAACTGTTGATGTCACTGTGTCCTGCAATTAATGGTTGAAAGTTCAAGCAGTTTTTACAATTACTGACTACTGCATGTGAGTGAGTGGGTGCCTTATTTACATACCAAAGATCCTAAACGCATTCGTGTCTCTAGACACTCATATCACTCGTCGACCACACATACTTCGAGTATCTTACACACAAGGAATGTCTGATGTTCGAAGGTCAACATGACACTGTTACAGAGCATCAACGCCTGGTGAGCTATTCATTCGTGACAAAGCTGTTTGGCCCAGGTCGAGCGGACTACATAGTACACAGCAGGAGAATTGGTACGTTCCTACATCATAACATAAATCCCACCATAACATTTCCGCCTGGCCACATAAATAGCGTTAACATGTGTGGTAGGCCAGATCAGTGGGTCTAAAGCTGTTCATTGGACTGATGAGAACATTATTCGATGATGAACTACACATTGGAAACTGGACAAGATCATTTACACTGTTCAACACATAACAGCAACACACCTTCAACAGTTTGAAACTCGTCGATGACCTACATAGTGAACTGTCACGACTTGTGTGTTTACATTCAAGTTCAGCTGTTGTGACAATTTTCATCACTGTGATTGTCAACGGTGGAGCTTCCACGCTTTGCTGTTTATTGTCAAACATCATTGTTGACTAAGGCCAGGATATATTTAAGATAAGTGGCGCTTTCTTTTTTTTTTTGAAAATTGGTACCTTTATATTGTGAAGAACTGAACCTTCTTGCAACACACTTTATTAATGCATTCTTTGTTTACATGTTCTTTGTTTACATGTTGAGTTAGTGTGTGTTTTGCGGGCCGGTTGGGTAGGTGAATCCGTTAGAAGATACCACGTGATAGAGGTTCTATCGTGAGCGTTTCTGTAGGAATTACGTATATTTCCCCAGTGGAAATTGCGAGCGACCTGTGTTGCTACTTTTCAGTTTTTTTTTCTTAGCTATGACGAGATGTGTTAGTGTCGTTTTCGTTATTTTTTCCCATTCTTTGATTTTCGAGTTGTTTTGTTTGTATCTGTTCGCCTCTCTTTCCTTTCTATTATTTCTATACACCTTTTTGTTTATAATAGTGTTGTCATTTGTTTGATTATCGCAGTTATCATTGTAAAATTTTACAACATTAGATTTAGTTAAGCTTTATTTATTGTTTGACTTCTGCGAACGTTTTCGGTTGTTATACATTCCTATCTTTGTATTGTTTTCGTCTACTTGTTCAACATACACAGTCTATATATATATATATACTTGATCATGGACTATTATTGTTGATATGATGCACTTTTCAGATGGAGTTTATTTATGATCATATTAGTATAAGGAAACAAGATGATTATACAAGTTTTCATTAAAAGACTTGTCTCCCACGGAGATTGGGATAGAATAAAGTGAAGTGAGTATACAAGTCTAGTATTACAGACTTGTCTCCCATTGAGGTTGGGATAAGGTAATTTATTTAATTTTTCAGGTTTGATCTCACATTATTAGACAGAATGTCTACATTACAATACTTTATTGAACAAGGGAAATCCCTTAGTAAAACTGATGATAAATTGGAAGAATTCGCAACGAATGAATATGCCAAGGCATTGAAATCAGAAGAAAAGAGACTAAAAATAGAAAGAGAAGCTGCTGCTGCTGCTGCTGCTGCCGCTGAAGCTGAGAATAAAAGATTAGACAGAGAAGCTGAACAAAAGAAGATTGACGCTGAGAATAAAAGATTAGACAGAGAAGCTGAACAAAAGAAGATTGACGCTGAGAATTTTAAATTGCAAATGCAGGCAGATGAGAGAAAATTTCAAGCTGCTGCTGAGGAGAGAACACTTCAGGCTGCTGCTGAGGATAGCAAACTTCAAGCTGCTGCTGAGGAAAAGAAAGGACAATGGAAACATGAGGAAAAACTGTTAGCTTTCGAGTTGGAGAAGTTGAAAATAATGAATATGAGTGCTCCTCAATCAACTTCGGGTAAGATAAAGGAGAATACTTATAAGGTTAAATTACCTCCTTTCAATCCTCTAAAGGACGACATAACATTCTACCTGGATAGATTTCAATTAACATGCGTAACGCATAAGGTAGAAAAGGAACAATATGTCGGACAACTGATGGGATTACTTTCAGGTGAACCATTGAGTACTGTAATGGCAGTAGAGGAAAATGATAGAACTAATTATGATGTTGTCAGGGCGACACTACTTAAGAGATACCAATTAAAAGAAGAAGATTATCGTCTTCGTTTTAAGACAATGCTGCCAGAAACTGGAGTAGAGTTTTCTGATTTTGTTACTAAGATACGTCTTACATTCACACGTTGGATTGAGCTGTCTAAGACAGAGAAAACATATGAAGCCCTTATGGACTTATTACTTCGAGATAAAGTTACGTCATCTGTCAATGAGTCTTTCCTTGCTTTTATTCATGAGCGTAAACCTAAGGACATAAAAGACATGGAAGAATACTGTTGCCAGTATGTAACTGCACATCCCCATGCTATTGTTAGCAATACCAGGGTTAAAGAAGAATTACCGGTTGCTTCTGCAGCACCATATGGCCCTAACTTTATGAATAAATTTCAAGGTGCTCAACATAACTTCAATAAGAAGAGCAATCGTAATTATACTCAGAATCAGGGTAACCCATCACACAATGGGTCTTCTTCAAAGAACTGGAGACGATCTGATAGTCCTCGTTATTTCGGGTCCTATATTTATGGAAACTTGCGTAGAGGTAGTCATTATAGACACTTTCAAGGCTATCCTTCGCGGGGGCATCGAAATCAAACAAGTAAACACTATGATAATTGGGGTAATGACAATAGTGATTATGGAAACTGTGATTCGAACCAGAGCGGTGGTCAAGGTAGAGCAAACTATGATAATTTCAGAAGAAATTATAGTCAAGGTAGATCAAACTATGATAATTTCAGAGGGAATAGTCGTGGTAGATCTCAATACAAGAAAAAGAGATCATATCACCAGGGAAACTCTGCACAACAAGAGTCTCATGGTGCCAATAATCAAGTGAACGATAATAGAAATTCTGATACTGTCACTTGTGCGGCTTTCGAGTTTGGGAGAGCATCTAATTGCACCCAATGCTCAACATTGTTCGAGCCTTCTACTTTATCGACCTTAATTTGTGGTCATCCTCTTCCCGCACTTCCTGCTACACCTGCGCATGACGGCAGAGGATCTCTCATCTTACATAAAGGTCTAGTGAATGATAATCCAGTCTCAGTACTTTTTGATTCTGGATGCACCACTATAGGTGTTAGGCAGTCTCTGATAGATCCTTGCTGTGCCACAGGAAAAGTGGTCAAATGTGTGACATTTGGTGGCACTATGGAGAAGTATCCTACTGCTATTATTCACATGGCTACTCCCTTCTTTACGGGAGATGTCCACGCGTGTCTTTTACCTAATCCTATTGCGGATCTTATAATCGGGCGTATTCACGGGGTTAAGGAATGCACCCCGCAACAAATTGCTACCTGGGAAGAACAGAATATGCAAACAGCCAATGCTGTGGTAACAAGAGCACAAGCCCTTGTTCCACAAACTTCATCTACTGAAGTTAATGAAGTAGATAGCCAAGATGATCACTTGGAGATTTCGCATGACTCGTTTGTGAAACTACAAGAAAAAGATCCTTCTTTAAAGAAATTCTTTCTTCTCGCTAAAAACGGTGATCCGAATCAGAATACAAATCACAAATCATATATCACCATGAAGAATGGTATACTAGTGCGTATGGTACAACACTCAGATGCGACTATGAATTCTCAAATTCTCGTGCCCAAAAGTATGAGAGCTTTAATTCTTCAACACGCACACGATTCTCAGTGTGCTGGACACATGGGTTTTTCCCGAACTAAATCGAGAGTTCTGGGGTCTTTCTTTTGGCCATTTGTCAATAAAGACATACGAATTTATTGCCGGTCTTGCAAAATATGTCAAGAGGTAAAGTCTAGAAGTCCACGGCATGCTGCGCCTATTCAGGCTGCAGACATTCTGATTCGGCCGTTTCAGAAAATGGCCATAGATATCATTGGCCCTTTTAAGACTAAATCGGCCAGGGGACATCAATTTATCCTTACGTGTGCGGATATGTGTACACGTTGGCCAGAGGCTATTCCTCTTAAGAGCATTTCCACTGCTGATATCGCAGACGCTCTTTGGCTTATATTTTCTCGTTTAGGTTTTCCTGTGGAAATATTGTCAGACCATGGCACACAATTGATATCAGAGACAATGTCGCAGGTAATGTCTACTCTGCACATTAAAAGATCTCTGAGTAATATTTATCACCTACTGTCTAATGGGTTAGTTGAGCGTCTTAATAGAACACTCAAGAACGTACTGGGGAAGATAACTGAGGATCATCCTCAGGATTGGGACAGGGTCCTACCCGCGGCTCTCTTTGCCTATAGGGAGGTCCCCAACGAACATACAGGATTTTCTCCTTTTGAGCTTGTCTTTGGCGCGCGACCGCGCGGTCCTATGTCTTTGCTGCATGATCTTATAACTGCTGATAATATCGACAATGACACACAATCTTCATATGAGTATGTCATTGCTCTCAGAAGGAAAATTATTGAAGCATGCAAGCTAGCAACTTCATCATCCGAATTTGCTAAGGAAAAGGCAAGGCTATTCGCTAATAAGAAGAGACGCTTACGTCAACTTTGTCCTGGAGACAAAGCGTTTGTTTTACTTCCTTCTAGGGAGAACAGAGTGCTTATTACATGGAAAGGTCCATATACAATAGTCTCGAAGATTTCCAATGTCGACTATGTTGTCGATATTGATGGAAGGCATAAAACCTTCCATATAAATATGCTTACTGAATATCATGAGCGACCAGACTATTTACAGCCTATTTTCCACGCGACGGACGATTCTCCAGACCAACAAGGTCATATCTCATCCCTGTCAGTTATACAGGATGAGGAAACTACTTTTTCGGATGTTAATCTACCTCTTCCTATGATTCCACTTACTTCTACGGAATCATGGAGAAACGTTACTGTTTCTTCTAATTTGTCTTTTGAGGAACAGCGACAAATATCTTCTACGCTACAAGTATTTCATTATGTCCTTACCGACATTCCTGGACACACACATGTCATTGAGCATGACATTATACTTACTGATCATAATCCCATCAGAGTAAGACCATATCCTATTCCTATTCATTTTCAAGCACAAGTCGAAAAAGAATTGGATGAAATGATACAATTGAAAATCATTGAACCATCCACTTCAGCATACTTTTCGTCCATGGTTATTGTTCGAAAGAAAGACAATAACATACGCCTTTGCGTAGATTATCGCAAATTAAACCAAGTTACGAAGTTCGATGCTGAACCTATGCCTTTATTAGAAGATCTACTTATTAGACTTTCTAACTCTCGATTCTTTACTAAGCTTGACTTATCAAAAGGCTATTGGCAAGTTCCGTTAACTGAACACGCCAAACCATTCACTGCTTTCTCAACACCTAGGGGTTTGTTCCAGTGGAATTTTATGCCTTTCGGGCTTATGAACGCCCCAGCTACTTTCGTACGCATGATGCGTCGAATTCTCTCATATCGTTCAGATGTCATTGCATACTTAGATGACATCTGTCTTTTCAGTAATACTTGGGAAGATCACTATTTGGGGTTAAATGAATTGCTGTCAACTCTACGCGAGCATAATCTGACTGCAAAACCCTCTAAAGCCTTTGTCGGGTTTAGCGAAATTTCTTTCTTGGGTCATCGAGTTGGTCATGGTCTATTGAAGACAGAGGACCAAAACATTTCTAAGATATTAAATATCTCTGTGCACAAAACAAAGAAACAAGTACGTAGTCTTTTGGGATTAATACAATTCTACGGAAGATTCATGAAGAATCTATCATCTATCATGGCACCACTCTCAACCCTATTGAAGAAAGGGTCTCCTAACATGGTGCGCTGGTCTCAAGAATGCCAAGCTTCATTGGATCAGATTAAGAATTTGTTTTCATCACCACCTATCTTAAGATTGCCTATTGCTGATAAGACTTTTGTTCTTCGTAGTGACGCCTCGTCCACAGGGATCGGAGCGGCACTAATGCAAGAGTATTCAGGAACTCTGCATCCTGTGATGTACATTTCTAGGGAACTGAATGCGGCAGAAAAGAATTACTCGGTTTTAGACCGTGAATTGTTGGCTATGGTTTGGTCAATCCTTAAGTTACAAAGATTCCTTCTTGGTGCGCATTTCATTGTGGAAACAGACCAAAAAGCTCTTACAGCTATTCAGTGTAAGAATTTGAAGAGCTCGAGATCTACTCGATATGCTATCGCTCTTCAACCTTTTCATTTAACGGTCCGAGCTATCCGTGGTCTGGATAATGTGATGGCAGACATACTGTCTAGATGCCCACATGAGTCCACTTAAGTCTTTCCTGATATACTGCTAATATATATATCTCTTCACTATACATATATATATATATAAATATATATATATATATATATATATATATATATATATATATATATATATATATATATATATATATATATATATATATATATATATATATATATATCAACACATTTGTTGTCAACTTAGAGTGGTAAATTAATTGTTTTCTTTCTCTATTACCAACTTTAGTGTAATGGAGAAGGTTGAGTTGACATGATATAAAGGTAGAAAAATTAATGCGGCCACATGTATCATATATTAATAATTATAGTACATTATAGCATGTTGCTAATTGCGTCATTTATATTGTTCTCAGTGCAAACTAGTAAAAGATACAGAGTGCTGTCGAGAATCATGACGATGCTGCTTATATGATCTTCGACATACAGAATTAATTTATACGTTGATGATGTCCATCCAATAAATTAATAGTCATTATACTTTTAGAGATTAATATGTTTGTATGACACTGCAATTTTTTCATATGTATGTGAATTTTGTTTTCATCGCCAGATGTTTATTTGATGGTACCTCCCGGATATATCTTACTTGGAGAAAATATTTTCTCTTAATTTGTGAGGTGAACTTTTGTTTTCACTACACGCGCTATTGTGCGTTGATTGGGTCTGACGTTATGTCATTATATTTTGATCCTTTCATCGGCGCATCATTCATGCGTTATGAGCTTGTTGCATCTCGCTCATTGATGTATTTCAAAAAAAAAGTATCATTTTTTTTTTATCCGGAGGGGGTGGTAGTCTGTTACCGTCATTTTCGACGCTTCCAGAAGATTAAAATTTAATTTATATTTTGATAGTCGAAGGTACAGAACTGTATATTGACTCCCTGACACAGGTTGATTAGGGGTTACCTTCCCTGTGTTTATTCTTTTCTTAAGAGGGGATAGTTAACTGTTCTCAAATCTGTTCTGTCTACGCATGCGTTAGTTTTTAGCGCGAATGGAGAGAACTTCCGCCTTGAGTAATGAGCTGGTTTTTTGCCGGACGAAGATGTCCGCTGTCCTTCTTCTGTATTATCTGGGGAAAAGATAGTCTTATCTTATTAGTGATTTCCCCAGAATTATTCTGTTCGTCTGGAATGACGACAGGTGTGATTTGTGTATTGTTTGGAATTCTGCCGAGGTAAAATTACTTTATTAATATGCAAAGTTGTTTGCAGAACATTGAGTACGAACCTGTGAGTAGCTCTCACAGTTCTTGTGATCCAGAGTCCATTGTATGTGCTTGCGTAGCCAACTAGGTCTATTCGTTCAAGTACTTTATTGAAGCACAATAACTTTATATATATATATAAATATATAAATAAAAATAAATAAAAATAAATAAATAAATAAATAAATAAATAAATAAATAAATAAATATATATATATATATATATATATATATATATATATATATATATATATATATATATATATATATATATATATATATATATATATATATATATATATATATATATATATATATATATATATATATATATATATATATATATATATATATATATATATATATATATATATATATATATATATTGCTAGGAAATCCACAGGATGGCGGTATGTTCCAGCAGAAAAGATAATACATGTTTATGGAAAAATGTTCAGTGGTTTATCAACCATTATAAGGTCCGTTATTACGGCCTATAACTTTGAACAGAAGAAGAGGTACCTGCAAGGTGAAACCAGACGAAGTCTTGATTTATTTACAAGTTTACAGACTTCTATAGTAGGCAACTATATATTTGTTTAAGGACTAACTGACGCGTTCAGTCAGAGGCCCTGAGCTACTGTAGGGAAAGAATATGTGTCAAGCCAGCATTATTAGCATCATACCTACAGGCTATACCGAACTGATGATGTTCGAGATATCTAATTGTTATCACGTATGAACAGTTATTGAAGGACAGACCATTGTCGATTAACGTCCTTATAGACGAGTGGTTCAAGCTCTATTATACCACACGTTTTGCCAGTCATATCCAATATACATGATGTTTCTTGATTCACGTCCATTATTGACTGTAACTGTTGATGTCACTGTGTCCTGTAAATAAATGGTTGAAAATTCCAGCATTTTCTACAATTACTGACTACTGCATGTGAGTGAGTGGGTGCCTTATTTACATACCAAAGATCCTAAACGCATTCGTGTCTCTACACACTCATATCACTCGTCGACCACACATACTTCGAGTATCTTACACACAAGGAATGTCTGATGTCGAAGGTCAACATGACACCGTTACAGACTATCAACGCCTGGTGAGCTATTCATGCGTGACAAAGATGTTTTGCCCAGGTCGAGCGGACTACATAGTACACAGTAGGGGAATTGGTACGTTCCTACATATTACACGTAAAACCCCACTTTAACAGTGTAGCAGTAACATTGGTGATCATACGTAAACCTACACTCAACATTTGTGATCATACGTAAACCTACACTCAACATTTGTGGTGACCGCTAAAATAACAGTGTAACGTCTTCCATTCTCATTAAGTTGATCTTCACATCCATATGGCATCTTCCTCTATCGGTCGTGTTAACGACTTTATAATTAATTTCGAATAGGAAAACCACAGGATTCCTCGATGTACTGATACTCTGTCTTGCAAAAATCTTCTCATCTACAGCATTCCTTCAAATGTGCCTGTACATGCCTATAAATGAGATTATCTCCCATAAAAAGAGATCTTTCTCATCATTTTATGTTCTCTCGTTCTATTTTGCGATCCCTTAAACCTAACCCATGTCTGCACACATTTATTACTCTATATTAACTATCAAAGCATTATTTCGTTCGGTTCGTGGGAAACCCCTTCTCCGATTGGCTGCTTCGAAAATATTAATAGCATCGTGCGTATAACACACTTCCCGATTTTATCAGGCCATTATACCTCCAAAGAATATGCAAAGCATCGCGCCTGCAATACACATGTTTTAATTCCAGAAATATTAGGCGTGTATACATTCGTTCAATTTACTGTCTTCGTGCATTTAACTAGTAATAACTAAGCATGTGGATCCAACTTGCTACATTTGAGACGCGGGACCAGCGTTGCAGTTACTCCCTGATCTTAGTTGGAATGTGCTGCACCTTTAATCTTGACCAGAGACGCGAGAGCCCCAGTGACCTATCTGCACAGAACCCAAAAACCCAGAGGAAGAAGAGACTACCATTTGCAGCTAAGTCAAACCTAAAAGCTGCCAAGTGACGTTCTTTCATAAAATGCAACCATCGCACGATGATGAGTATTTTATATTAAAGATTATTTAAAATTTTTAAAAACATTGTTAAAGTGATTATTAAACCTCTTATTTGTTAATATAAGAATTTAACGTCGACTTAATCTTTTGGATGTACTGCGTGTTTGTTTCAGTCAAGTTACTAAATACACTCTAAACAGAGCTATACCAGAATAATAAGAATTCCACTGAATAAATCAGGTGGTGGCTTCAACGAGCTGAAATTAATAATTGCTTAATTCTTCATAAAAAGCGGCGGATCAAATATAAGTTAACAATTGCTCTGCCCAACGCAGCATTGTTCTTGACTTCGGAAATGTCTTATGAAAAATCCCTTGAGATAGAAGCATCATTACCTTCCAACTACTAACTACTATTTTATTCATAAATGCTGTTATGATCAAATGCCTTTATACATTTTATAATTATTCAGGAGGTAATTATTAGTAATTTAATGATTAGTTTACGTACGACAAACCCTCAAATCGACACGGAAAACAGATTTGCCACTATGTGTAAGTCATTCCCTAGTCAACCTGGTCAGTTTGCCGTGTGTGAAATGCGAGAGGGGATAACTCTCCACGAAGCTTAATGATAAAAGGTTAACTATACTTTACTTTCTATGAAAATAATTTAATTGTAATGACAAGTATAACTGTTATACACAGTAATTAACTTCAATTAAATGCTTTTCGTCCGGACAGATTTCAGCTGAAGATTTCTTTGCTGCAATAATGAGAAGAATGTCCGGATTCTTGAAGGGAATTGTGTTGTTCTGTGTGGTGTCTTTCTGTGCAGGTTGGTGTCTTTTGATAAAACCTAAAAGCTAATGTTATGAATAGCGTCATAATACCTTTAGCACAGCGATGATAACACAATTTTAAAGAGTATATTTAAAGCTTCAGAATTGTCTCCTTTAATCCATCGGCTCCCGCAACATTAGTTTAGAAAACTAATACCAAATATATTGTCGAAAGTAATTGTTTTCTTAAAATTCGATTACTACAGTATCGTTAATATCGTATGATTCAGTCTGTTATAATTCCAAAGTACTGTTACTAACATTAATTGCTTCCTCGCTGTAATGCTATTACTGTTGTCTGAAGATTACAGACACTTGTCTAAAAAAATGACAGTTCTGATATAAGATGTCTATCTTTCTTTCTGTCACTTCTTCTTTCCCTGGTCCTTCAATAATTTTTTTTTCATGTTTTTTTATTTTAAAGCGGTGATACAAGAAGGAACCCTTCTCTTTGGCCTTCTGAATCTTGGCCGCGCATCCCAGATTTCACCTATGAAGATAGAATCAATGTGAAAGAATGTTCCCAGACAGTGAAGTTTCTGGTACCATTCAAGAAAGTTCCAACAGTGATAACAACTATAATACAAGTTGACAGCCAGGCATCAGTAAATTTAAGATACGAACTTTGCCTCAGAACTGTAACTAAAACAGGATTTCAAATAAGCTGTATCACGTGGTATGATAGTATTTTATACACATTGAATGTTCGCTGGATTGCCATCTCTGATTGCTCTGACTGCTCTGGGTGCGCACGCACGTCGTGCTAAAATCAGAATATGCGCAAAATATATCTTCGAGACACAAGACACGAGATATTTTTAGCATTCATTAATAACAACATTAAAATATTAAACCAGTGAAGTTAAGCATGATCCTGACATTCATTTGTGTGACTTGTAGGTTTATTGCAGTGGTTTGTAGGTTCAGTGCAGCGGATTGTAGGTTAATTGTAGCATATTCTAGGTTCATTGCAGCGGATTATAAGTTCATTGTAGCGGATTCTAGGTTCATTGCAGCGGATTGTAGGTTCATTGTAGCCGATTCTAGGTTCATTGCAGCGGCTTGTAGGTTCAATGTAGCGAATTGCCATTCATGGGAATGGTATACTTTATTGTATAAACCAAATTAAAAGAAACACTAAAACATTTAAAGGAAATATTTTTCTGTTTTCTTAACGTCACTTGTGAATGAAAGCAACACAACTTATTTCTCCAAAATTTGTTAAACAATTTTCAGAATGTTCACGCGTTATAAATATTTCTCATGTGTTTCTGTGAATGTTTAAGACAAATCATTCACCTACTGCCTGCCTGCCTGCCTGCTGCCTGGTATACCCAGCTGTCAATGGGTACATGATTCTGCTCTAGAATTAGGAAAGAGACACGCAGCGATAAAGGGAACTTGTAACAGCACCTCATTAAGCTGGAACTACTACAGTGAAGTCCCTTACATTTCACTCCCCTACGACATTATTTGATATGGGAAAGCCTTTACCGGCTACTACTCGCTGTCTAGCAACATTATCACACTCATGATGGCAGTACCATTAGCACCTATGCCACATGATGCCAGTGACACACTTAAACAGCAAAACATTATCTCACAGAACACGAACAAGCTTTGCGCACTTGATAATGCAACAGACCTTGTGTAGTTTCTTGGGATCTCTGAAGAGACAGAGATAGAATCTAACTACAGTTCTTTGTGCATGTCGTAAGTGGCGACTAGTAGAGGGTTATTTAGAATGACGTTGGCAACCTCCTCATGTAAACAAATCCCTACATAAACCAGTTCTACAAAAGGACGTCAGTGTTTTTGTACAGGATTCCCGCATGGCAACCAGATGCTTTGATGGTTCCATACTTTATAGGAAGCTAAAAGATAAATCACGAAGCAAGTAAATCACGCTTAAAGAAGGACAAAAAATACAAAACTGTAACTTAACTGGGCTTCTAGCGTGCAGTTCATAAGCAAAGCCATTCCTTCTCAAATGCGAACTCCTGGGATACGATGCATCGATTTAATATTACCCCAAAGAACAGACTTTACTATAATTTTACTTCACAGATCTGTCGAATGAGTGCTTTTGATGGCCAAAGTCTTACGTTGAACAAACCGGATCTAACGTTTCGTTGTAATGTCATTGTGACAAATGATTTTATGTAATAAAATGAATTCTCTCTCCATCTTGACATTTGTTTCACATAAATTACTTGGATAGGAGTGAAGAAATAGTATCGTTATCCTGTGCAGCATGGAGCTACCACTGTAGTTGGCCTCCTTACAGGAAGCCTGTAACAAGCAGTCTCACCCTCTTGCAGCAGTGTTTCTGTGGCAATTAGTTTTACATGACGTGGTTGCAAGTCCCATGCACAACCTTATATTAGTCAACTTGTACGATATGCCTAAGAATGCAGTCGTCCTATTTTTCCTTTGTCTCTTCACTCGGAGTCGGAGTAGTTAAGAGGTATGGCGTCCGCCTCTAATTCTAAAGATGCCAGTGTTAATGCTTATTTTCGTTATCCAGGGATAATGGCGTAAATAGGTTCTAAATTCCAACTTTACTGAAACCACCATGTATGTTGATGTATATCGCCGACAAGTATGTTAAATGTACTTTTGTCTCCTTTGTGCATTAACTTCTTCTGTATTGGGTACCATACCCTCAATGACTGGAAACTACCACTGATACCGCCGAATGTGATTCCTTCAGTGATAAAGTTAGTGTTGTTGATATTGTGTGGATAAGTGATACCACTGATACATCTAAGGTTGCTGATCCACTAGAATGTTAGGCCACCACTGATAATTCTATATAACTGAAACCAGTGGTAGATAAGTGATGAAGGCGTAAATGTGTTCTCCTTATCTAGGCCACGCCCCCTCAGGGCTATTTGTAAATATGTCCCTATTGCTGTCACTATGCCTTGACTATTCAAAGTGGGTGTGTATTGGTGCATTCTTTCGTCACAGCACAGTAACACACATAGAAGCCATGTAGCGTAGAACGACTGGTGATGGTTAATGAACAGTTTTATTAACGCTACACACACAGTCACGATGACACAGACGAAAATTACGCACACAGTACAAAGCATAGGTAAGTCAAATCATAAGTTCAAAACACCCCACAGAGCTCCATTATAAATCGTGGTGCACTTCTCATTGAACATGCACAATAGCAAAATCCCTCAAAGACTGCCTTCACCGCAGTTATAAATATGGCCTTATAAAGTCGATAAGTCTCCGACTTTTAAATGTCTTCTTCCTAGAGCTCAGTTACAGAATAATAGTGCATTCCTCATCGAACGTGCACAATAGGTAAATCCCTCAAGGACTGCCTTCATAATAGCATCCCAATAGCTCCATAAACATCTTACTGCAGTTAATTCAAATGCGGCCTGTACGAAATCCTGGCCTTCAAAGCAATGTCCTTCAAATCTCGGACTCTTTATAGCACTTTTGGTACACTTCTCATAGAACGTGCACCAACGTCTATCTTCACATAAAGCTGCTCCACGGCAGTATAATCATCATCAGCGCTATCTCTTAGAGCTCACAATAAATAGTGTTGCACTTCTCATAGAACGTGCACAGTGCAAACTCTCATAAGCTGCATCCACTGCAGTCATAAATATCAAAGTATATACCTTCAAAATAACCTAACACATGGAAGAATACATATGCAGGAAGAATATTCAGCTACAGGCCTGTTCAAAAAGTCTCCATCGAGACACACATTGAAAAACACTCTACCATATTCACCGAACACTGGTCGGGAACACACACTTAGAAAAACACCTTCGTTGACTTCACTCTGTCAACGCCAGAACCCCACTCCAAGCGGTCACAAAAACTCCCGCCTAAACAGTCACGGGACTTCGCAGTTCACCACCGCTCAGTCCCTTCCACGGACTAGCCGTGCGAACTATTTACAGTTCTAACAATACAGACCAGCGCTCATGACGCTATCTGTACACTATGACCTCTATCAATATTTGTTAACCCAATTCATCGTTAATCAAGTATACAAGCGATGTAACCATTAGTTTACTGTGACCAACCCATATACAAAGTATCATCTCCCTTTATGACCTTAACAGCCAGGTTGGGTTACCAGCACAGGGAATATATTTGATGAAAATATCTTTTCAGAATCAGTGGGTCTTAATGATGTCATACTCCCCCCTGAGCTCCTGGGTAGGGAGATCGGAGGCTTATCCTTCTCAGATAAGTACGAAAAAAAAAATAGGAGGTCCAGTGTGCAAGTAGCGCACGTTAAAAATACCACGGAAGTTGGAAATCGTAAAGAGTAAGCTGTAAGGCCACTGCCCTGGCAATATTTACACAAATTAGGAAAAAACCTACCCGCCACTAAAAATACACATAAAATGTGTGATTCCTGTATGTACACATTGGAACCTTCGGCAATGATACGGAGTTCGTGCACTGCGCTGAGATCCTCCGTGTGAAATCTAATGGAGGAGATAGGGGCATTGATAGAGGTGTCCATGTGCAATAAAGATGGTCCTTAAAACCCAAACCAAAAACCAAACCAAATCACTCGTGCATGAGAGCATCGTAACACGCAGCTAGTTTCAGCAAATATATAAATTAAAAAATAATATGGTATGAAATCAGTTTTACAAGTAAACGGTACACATGAGACAAGGGACGTTTCGGGTTTTACCCTTCGTCAGCCACAGTTACGAACAGGTGACAAGGACAAGAACTACATATAGGTACTACAAAGGTCTATGATGATGAGGAAAACGTCAAATGAGCGATACAAGCAGATGAAACCACGGTGATGAGCGAAACGATAACAATAATAATGCAAGAAACTCGTGAAACCAGAAAGACACGTCGAAACAAGAAAGTAAATAATCAACGAAACGAAGACAGGAATGAACAACACTAATAAAATGCGTAAAAAATCACTTAGCTGTGTCGAGGAAGGAAACATTCAAAATGGCTGAAAAACTAAGGCGTCATGCGGAAGTGACGTAGGAGCTAGTGACGGCTAAGAACAGAAAATTGAGGAAACGAAACGAACCAAAGCAAAAACAAGGATAGACAGGAAAATAACGACAGAAGCCACCTGGGTTATGCAAAATGATGCTGCACATTCATCCCAGCAGGAGCTAAGACGCCCATTTGAAAAATGAGGCGATTCTCCAACGAAAAGCGAGTTCGGTCGTCGCCGATACATGAACGGAGGGCAGTAACATGAATGTCAGAGTTACCTGAATGGTCATGGCTGTTGAAGTGAAGGGCCACTGGTAAATGTTTGCCATGATGGATATCATTCAAGTGCTCACGAAACCTATCTGCCAAACGTCTGCCAGTTTCACCAATATAGGTCATGTCACACCTCTTGCAGATGATAGCATAAATCAGGTTTCTGGATTCGCACGTGAAAGACTCCCCAGTGGTAAATTTACCGTTCGGAAAGGAGACTGACTGCGTTTGGAGTACAAAAGGACAGGTCTTACATATGCGGCGTTGGCACGGTTTAGTACCAAAGTAAGAAGGACTAGTTTGTCTCAAGCGACTATGCACAAGAATATCCGTAAAACTCTTATCCTTACGATATGCCAACAAAGGGGTATCACGAAACAACTCTCTGGTATCAGGATCGGAGTGGAGAATAGGCAGATGACGGAACAGAATTTTTTTCACCGCCAAACAGTGAGGGTGGAAAGTTAAGACAAGTTTGAGTCTGTCAGATGTAGTAGTAGGTTTAGCAGTAAGTGCAACCTGACGAGTAACAGGACTCAAGCTGTTTAAAGAATAATATTCTAACTTGAGTGGCACAAACAAGGTGCTACATCAAAGCAGCCAGTTTTCAAAGATATATCTGTAACCCAAATAAAACAGTTTATTCCGTGCGTTACCGGGTATGAAATGCTAGCAAACATAAAATAACACTCTCACCTACACTGTAGTCGTAAGAGGTGACAATGAGGGTTGGGCATTGGGCAGGGCATTTGTTAATTTACGATCTTGGAGTCCTTATTAAATAATCTCTCTAAGGTCGTATGTCCTATTTAACGTTCTACATATGGGGTTTTACCCTAAAACGTTTCATTAAAAAAGAAAGTAATTCAACTCATCCACCCACGACGGAAGAACGTCTTCCATCAGGGATGCTAACGTCGACGTGTTGAGAAAATCGAAGGGAATCCAGACTGCTGACTCATTTCCTTTTATCTAGAAAAAAAAAATAAGATTTTAAAAACCTGAAATGTTCGACCGCTAGGCGAACAAGCAAAAACTGAACAGGTGGCAGCAGAAACTTAAAAATTATATAATTAATATACATGTATTGAAACTGTGCGAAGCAATAAGGATGGGAACGGGAAAGTAGAAATTGAACTCAGAAGAATCGGCACTGTCCTAAAACACGAGGAAGAAAGGATACCTCACAGTACAGACTGGCTCTAATGGAGACGCAGAAGGCACTTAAAGAATAGAAAACAATGAACCCAGACTAATATTAGCAACATCCAAAACTGAAAAAAAGATGATTATCATTTAATGTTAAAATGACATTTGAGCTGGGGTACAGAATGTATAAGTGAAAGTACATAAGGGTAAGATCAAAGTCAAGGAAGAGATCAAGTCACCATAGTTTAGGTTAGGGAGGTATAGAAAACACTAACGATAAAGCAAATAATGAAGTACCGCTGGGAAGATTACTAGAACAATGAGTATCTGGAGAAGATAATGAAGAGGGAAAACATATAAAAGTTAAACTGCTGTTAGTGGGAAGATAGATATGGGAAAGTTTCTGACAGATGACTTCATTATCCAACGTCACAAGATCACCTTGATACTTAAATGACTAAACTTCCTACTTTAAAAGCGGCATTTCTGCCACCAGAACTTCAGATCATCTGACTAGGCATTTAAGAACATAATAACGTATTTTCATTTAAAAACAGATGAACTTACTATCAAAGCGGACTTTACCTTTGTCTTTTGCCAAAGCGCCGTTGACGCTTGGAAATGGCCAGCGTTGTGATTTAATAATTCCAGCGAAGCTCATCAGAGCTTAAAATGATCAGTAAATAAGACATAGTGAAAGAAAACTTTTGCGCAGCCACAGACAGCTTTCTTTGTTTAGGACCTAGTAACGTGTAATTTATGTCAAAATAATATGCTCCTGATCGTTTGACAAAACCAGTTCCTTCAAATGACTGTAGACAACGTCCCGCGTAAAAATATACCATTCTTAAAAAGCGATTGTAGTTGCAATTAAATAATTATCGTGGACATAATCTTGATGCGCTGACTGTTGTAATAAATGCTCCCGGGCAAAGAATATTTTTTATTTAAATATTTTTGTGGACAAGTGTCTTCCTACGTCTTCTACCTACTTAAAAGAGTGACGCACTTCAAGTTTCTCAGTGAACTTTGCAGCAATTTCTATCATGTTTTTGCATCTTTAAAATTAGAAGTCCCAAAGTGGATAACATTCTGCCTTGTTCAGTAACAATGCTTTACTTCATACCATTCTCACAGTGCATCAGTCCGGGCCTTTCTTAGTTACATGATATTCAAGTATGCCGTCTATATTTTGCACCTCTTTTCACGCTGCTGAACAACTCTGCCAAGCATAAGCAGCAGTTTGTTAGAAAAAAGTGAATGATACTCGTGAGGTGGCTTCTCTGGAGCGACGAGACGTTGTTATTGTTAACAACAAGAATGGAAACATCGCTGCGGAGTGGAGGAATGAAGAAGAGCTAGACCTAAATAGCTTATATCTCCCCAAAACAAAGGATAGGGATTCTAGAATATCGTATACATCCTTCTGTTGAGTAAGGGAACATTTGACATCAATGAGGGGAACAAGTGTTCTGTGAAATTTGTTTTTTTAACAGATCTGATTAATTCCTGTCTCATATCATCTTTTCTTTGAACTAAAAACAGTGCTATTTTCTTGTCATAACATACCACAACCTGTGTATTGTTTATCGATTTCAATGTGCTGATTTTGTGAACTCATTAGTTGGAACCTTCGTAAGGCACACAAGAATATATTTATAGTTAAATTTAAAAAAAAGACAAACAAGTATCTTGTGTGACAGCCTGTGGTCGCTGTATCATGAATCATATTTGGCAATGTCTGTCCAGGTTCGTTTACCTCTGTGGTTAGCTATGATATGCTGTATACCACACAGTCACACACACACACAGCACGTGATGCGATAACGCCATGGTAATTTGAATACTGTTTATTTACATATGAGAGGATCATTGCTGTCTGCTCTGACCTCCACATTTGGTCCATCATAGAATATACAATGTAAGTTCTTTCTTTCCTCACTCTCTCTCTCTCTCTCGTTCAGTATCGAATCTACACCTTGTGACCTTTAACCATCAGTGATCATTCAGGTGCTATTGTCTTAGTTCTGTTCTTTCTTCCTTACAGTTTTCTTAGATTATTGTAATTTATATCCTCTCAGTGTTCAGGTTATCTTGATGGGACCGGGCCTCTCCGGGGTTGTTAATTTCCCTTGCCTCACTGAAGAATATGACTACTGTCTATATGTATTGTAAATCACTCTACGTACCTTTTCCTTTCTGAATAATAACTAACTCACACCGTTTCTCCTTCTAGACAAGAATTCCCACTGTTCAATAATTCGGGTTAATCATTACCCAAACTACTTCTTGTCCAGGAAATATTTATCATCTAAACTACTTGAATACGGCCATTAACATGGCTACCCGCGTATATGCGGCTTCACTCTCTGGCTCACGTTTCTGGACTGTCCACTAAGAAAGCGTGATTCACTGGATTTCCGTTCACCTCTGTCATGCGCAACATTGTTCGCGCATCTCCTTTTTGTACTCTATCTGAACCTTCCCATTCATAATTCTCTTTATTCCTTTCCTTTGACTGTAAATCGTTCCCTAACTGCCACATTATCTCCCTTTCTCCCCTAAAAATAAATTATTTATCCGTAGGAGAAAAAATTTATTTTAACGACTGTACCAGCCATTATTGTACTTAACTATGTATCAAAACAAAAACAATATCCTTAGCAATGTGCTGTTACAACCCTAGCTCAGCACATTACCAATTACTATCTGTGTCAAAGGACAATTTCCTTTTACACAACACAATTAAATTGTACTGAGAACGTACATTCATCAACATCTCGTTCCCATTTATGACCACTCATCTTTGCTTTTTCTCCTATCTCCTCATATTACATGATTTCAAAAACATACTTTTGACATGTTATACATTCCACTTCCTTAGTGGTCTTCATTTCTTTTTTTTTTTCATATCACTTAGCATGTCATTATTTTCTTATGTTACAACATATTATCATACAAAAAAACTGAGGAATTACTCTTATCCCGTCACTTTTCTTAAGTGACCTTTCCTCTTCACATTTATGACTGTTCTTAACCCTCGTCTTTCTCACTCACATTCTGCCAACTGTGCACTTAACCATACAACGTTTATTTCCTTACATTCATCCAGTCACTCCTATTGTCATACGTGTAAACCCCTCATATAGTATTATTTTCTGTCACCACACACCTGGTGTGAATCGTCCGGCCTTCCTCTTCTCTCGTATAAATCCAAACATGTCTTCTGTCCTGTCTCCCTATATACATAGTTCATGATGGCGTGAGCCATTTACTATCATGGCAACACTGAATTGCCATCCTCCTATCCACCCTTTGCTAACTAGACTCCTGTCCTTGGTCTACTACGCAGAAATATGTTCAACTTCTTTGGTCTACCTATCTTAAACCGCGTTGTCGCTTTGACCTACTTGCGTATTTTTTCTGCTGCTGACCTGTCACTTGACTTCCTTTTCCACAACACTGTCTCCCAGTGTCTGAATTTCTGCTATATATGTTCGGTGAGGGTTATCCTCGATAGACTCACATTTGTAGTCCGATAAACACTGCACTTAACGTTTTTATATGTTTCTCGTTCCCTCCCTGGAACTTCTCTTTGTGCTATCTCCTTTTTCCTTCTCCACAACACTGTCTCTCCATGTCTAAATTTCTACTGTATATGTTCGGTGAGGGTTCCCCTCCATAGACTCACATTTGTAGTCTGGCAAACGCCGCACTCAACGTTTTTATATGTTTTTCGTTCCCTCCCTGGGACGTTCTCAACACATTTCTCCTCTTCATGTATTACGGAGAAAAAAAAATGATTTCTCCCCAAAATCTTCATAAGACTCGGCCACTGCCGCAAAAAACTCTCTTTTCCATTTTCTCCATGGCTTCTCACTTCTACATAACTATGCTTCCTATATGTCTAGAACTATCTCTACTTCTATATGTCCGTGCCGGTTTCGGTCCTTCTCCTCCATACTCCCATGTTTCTGGCAAACGCCGCACTCAACGTATTTTATAATGTTTTTTCGTTCCCTCCCTGGGACGTTCTCAACACATTTCTCCTCTTCATGTATTACGGAGAGTAAAAAAAATGATTTCTCCCCCAAAATCTCATTCGGCCACTGCCGCAAAAAACTCTCTTTTCCATTTTCTCCATGGCTTCTCACTTCTACATAAGTTCCTTCTAGAACTATCTCTTCTATATGTCCGTGCCATCCTTCCTGTGGCTTCTCAATACTCCCGTCACTCTTCCGTGACTCTCAATTTTCCCATACTTATTTATCTAAGCGATTCTCTTGTGTTCGCCATCTCCCATGGCCCTTAATACCTCACCGTCCAATATCTCAATTACTCCCTCTTAATTTCGCCATCTCTTATGGCTCTTCTTCTTCTCACATAATATCCTCGTCATTTTTCATGACCTTTATCCGTAATCTCCCCCTCTACTTCACTTACTCATAAACTCCACTATTTTCGCTATAGGGACTTCTTGTCCCTATGCCTTTCCAACGAAATGTGTTTAGCAATATCTATATTTTCTTTTTCCTTTATTTCTCTTCTGACTTCGATGACGATTTGCCTGCTCTGCCTTTTCTATCCACCTTTTCCTGTCATCTATCATTTTCGTCAGAACCATATCAATTTCAATTCTCGTTTCTGGAAAGTGTGTATGATACTTTCCCTCTAGTACTCTCCAAACCATGCTTCTTGAGAAGTTAAAATCAGGCCGCTTTATGGTGGTTTCTATTACATTCTTCAAATCCTTTATGCTTGGTTCAGCTATTTTGGTAATTTCCTTCGTATTTATCTGATTTATACATCCAAGCTTCTCTTTCCATCGTTTATCCGCCTCCCTCCATGCAGTCTGCCTGATTGTTTCTGCATGTCGCATCCACCTTTGTGCTCTGTCCGCTATTATTTTATCCAGATTGGCTACTGGAAAATCCCGTTCTCTAAAACTACTTCCACATTTGCTTCCTTCTTCTTTACTTCTTGTACTACTCTCTTCTCTTCTATAAGTACTTTTGTGTCTGTGACTACCGTCACTCTCCTCAGACACTACACTGTCTGAGTTAGTCGACACCGATTCTGACGACCACCTCCGTCTACTGCTATATTCTGCTTCATTAACTGTCTGTCGACTTTTTCTCCTGGTTGATCTATTCTCTTCTTTGTAATCCTCATTATCTGTGTCCTCCATATGTATTTCTTCAATTTTCTTTATCTGATTTATACATCCAGGATCACTTTTCTCATTTTTCGGCCAATAAATTCTACGGCCTTCGTCGTCCGTTATATGCTCGAGCTCGTCCGACCTGTATCCATATTCGTCGGAGTGCATAACTCTATCCTCCTCCCCACTTGATGAATCGAATTCTGATTCTACGTCAAGCTGGTACTTTTCGTATACTGTACTTATCTTTTCCAGTCTTGTCTTCCGTATTGCTCTTGTACGCCTATAGGATGTGTCCATGTCCTGTACTTCTTCTATCTTCTCTTTCCTATTGTCCACCTTCGCTGATCTTACTTTCTCTTTCAGTATTATCTGCATCAGTTCATCTTTCGTATTCTTTAACTCGATGCTATCCCTAGGCTGTGGTATCACTACTTTAGCCGTTTGTTGGTTCATACTTTTTACACTGAGTGGAATCTTAGACTTTCTCGTATTGTCTAACCCATGTGACCATGTTTCATTTTCTCTCATGATGTCTTTCTCATTGTGTGCTGGTCCCAAGTGTGACGCTACAGTATCAATCTCAGTTTGTGTTTCGGCACTAATCATCTGTGTTTCATGTGTTTCTGGTTCTTGTGTACCAACGTTGACCCTGTCTCTCTGTATGTTTTCCTGTTTCTGGACTGTTGTCCTAACCTGACTTGTCCATGGTCTATTCCTATTATCTTCTTCCTTTATTGTGACATTTTGCTGACCAGATCCTATTATGTTTCTCCACACTCCTAGCGGTTCTACTTTCATTTCCCAACCGTTCTGTGTTCCTATCTGGCACTTCTGTTGGTTTGCTATGTTGACGTTATTTATTTCTATGGGTTTCCCTTTTCTAATTTCTCCCATAAAATCTTTGACCGCCATTCTTATTCTTCTCTTATTAAGTGTGTTCCAGTGTGCTCGTACAGCAGCTGTTTCTGGAACTTTGTTTGTGTCCTTGTTTTCTCTATCACAAGTGTGACAATGTCCTTTCCCTTTCGTATCGTACGATTTAGACTCTGATTGAAGATCTCTTTCATTAAGTAATGTGTCTAATCGCCTTCTGATAGAGTCTGTGATCAGATCAACAGATGAAAAAATCGCAATTTTAACTTTCTCCAATTCATCTGCTATTATTGACATTGCATATTTGTCAATGTCTGTAAGCCCATTACGGCATGCATGTGGGTCACCTGAAAATAAGTCTACATTACCTTTTATGTTTGCGTATTTAGCACTGTTGTCTACCTTGGCTAATGTGTCGGTAATCGTCTTTATGAGGGCCAAAGTCTGACTGTCTTGCATGTTATACTGTGTCTGTTCGGCCTGTGCCATCATACAACCTGAAAAATAATTACTTATTTCTACGGTTAACTTAAACTAACTTGCACCTGAAAATGAACGGAAATTTTTCTATTAGTCTTGGATTCCCTGAAAAACAATGTTATGGTTACCAAAACAAATTTTATGCATACACTGTTACAAATCAATAGTATCTGACACTACAATGGTAATAATAATGATAGGTATAATAATAAGACAAGAATAATAATATAACAATGTCTAATTAAACTAATTAATTAAGACGTCTACGTTGGAGTACTCGATTGTCGCAATGTTGGGCGCGCGACCGACTTTTCTTTTTAACAAACACTATTGTTATATTTTTCTACCATCTGGACTACACACTGTACAGTTGACATTCAAAAATCCGGCCATCGATAATCCGGTTCCTTCAGATTTCCGGCATGGATTTCGGAGCGCATTTTAAAATTTACCGCGTTGGCACGCCACGGTTTTCTGGAGCAGTTTATGTTTTGATGCAGCTGTTGGGTCTTGCTTGCACGTGTTAACAGGCATTCCAGCTCATTCCTTCTTATTTAATCATTTATTTGCTGCTGTTTAGCCCCATTATGGATTCAGCAAATAAAAGAAGTGGTGTAAAACGTAAACATCGTGCATTGTCGATCGCAGATAAAGTGTACAGGTAGTCATTTTCTGTTAAATATATACAGAATATATAACCATAAAAAATCCGGCATTTTCAAAAATCCGACACTCCTCAGGTCCGGAGGTTGCCGGATTTTTGAATGTCTACTGTACTGTTTTGCTACACACAAACCTGTCCGTGAATCGGTTACTGTAATGCACTCTGTGACCTGTCTGACCCTCCTTGTTTGAGCAAATCACCTCGACCTAACGTCTGCTGTGATGAGTCGTCCCCGCGCTGGAATATTTGAATGAAAACAATTTTTCCCGACTTGGTGTTACAGGACAGTGAATATTGTACCTGCTGTGTCTCTGCGAACCCCTCTCGTGCAGGAAGAAAAAATCTTGACTTGATTTCTAAGCTGGCGTTTCTGGTTGACTGGTTCCCAACCTGTCAGCTTGTGTTTACACTTTGACTGTACTGTTTTCTTCGTATGTTGTGAAATTACAATTTTGCCTTCTATCTGCGTTGTTCTGCCGTCTGTGGTTCTTGAAGTCTGTCATCAACCAGTTTATGTGTTGTACTTTGTCTTGATGAATGACTGATTTTCAATGCTGGCTGAGGTTGGTCTTGGCTCCCGAATTGTATAATGTGTGGTGTACTTTGCCTTGTTGTGGCGACTTATTCTCGTGCAGGTCGATTTGAAAGAAGAAAATTCCGACTTGGTTTTTGGACCGACGTTTCTGCTTGGCTGGTTCCGATACTGTTCACTTTGTTCTGTGTTTACAACTTACACTGTTGTCACTCTGTTTTTTTTCATGTTATCGAAACGTTAATATGAAATTTTTCTCCGTTGTACTCTGCCGTCTGTAGTTGGTGAGGTCTGCCACAGATACGAAAATGTATTATGGTGTCTTCTGTCGTCCGTGGTTATTGAAATCTGTCACAGCGTCAAATGTATCTATGTGTTCTGCCTGAAGCGAGGAGAGATGACAGAATAAAGCATAGTTTCTGAACTACTGTTTATAAGCAATGTGTGTGTGCTGCTAGAGGTTGGTCACGGCACCAAATTCTATACAGATGTGACAGCCTGTGGTCGCTGTATCATGAATCATATATGGCAATGTCTGTCCAGGTTCGCTTACCTCTGTGGTTAGCTATGATATGCTGTATACCACAGTCACACACACACAGCACGTGATGCGATACCGCCATGGTAATTTGAATACTGTTTATTTACATATGAGAGGATCATTGCTGTCTGCTCTGACCTCCACATTTGGTCCATCATAGAATATACAATGTAAGTTCTTTCTTTCCTCTCTCTCTCTCTCTCTCTCTCTCTCTCTCTCTCTCTCTCTCTCTCTCTCTCTCGTTCAGTATCAAATCTACACCTTGTGACCTTTAACCATCAGTGATCATTCAGGTGTTATTCTCTTAGTTCTGTTCTTTCTTCCTTACAGTTTTCTTAGATTATTGTTATTTATATCCTCTCAGTGTTCAGGTTATCTTGATGGGACCGGGCCTCTCCGGGGTTGTTAATTTCCCTTGCCTCACTGAAGAATATGACTACTGTCTATATGTATTGTAAATCACTCTACGTACCTTTTCCTTCCTGAATAATAACTAACTCACACCGTTTCTCCTTCTAGACAAGAATTCCCACTGTTCAATAATTCGGGTTAATCATTACCCAAACTACTTCTTGTCCATGAAATAATTATCATCTAAACTACTTGAGTACGGCCATTAACATGGCTACCCGCGTATATGCGGCTTCACTCTCTGGCTCACGTTTCTGTACTGTCCGCTAAGAAAGCGTGATTCACTGGATTACCGTTCACCTCTGTCATGCGCAACATTGTTCGCGCATCTCCTTTTTGTACTCTATCTGAACCTTCCCATTCATAATTCTCTTTATTCCTTCCCTTTGACTGTAAATCGTTCCCTAACTGCCACACTTGCATAGAATGAAAAATAAAATCGCCGAGTATTTTAGAAAATTCAGAATGGCATGTTTAAAAAAAAATACTGTAACTAGCAACCAGTCCATTTTTCGTGGAAGATGATATGAATTAGAACATGTTTCTTTGCAACTTTTGTTTGTTTGCCTCTACATTAATTTTTAAAAGGAAGCTGGTGGTGGGTGGGGGATGAGGGGAACCATGTTATATATTTCCTTTTTATATGTAGAGGGGAGGAGGAAGCCCGAGTTTTGTAACAAAGCATGACAGGAGGAAGGGTGATGTCGATTTTAGACGTCTTGTATGGAAGGCGCGTACCAATAGGTACTCTGCAGGTGTTTCACAGAATGGTGAATTTAGGCTGCTTATCACAAATGCTTCATGGGATTTGGAAAGTTTTGATGAAAATGATGGTACTAATGAGACCGGTTGTCAAATCTGATTAAAATGCTACGCATAACATTAACAACCGAGAAACGAAATCATTCAATGTTAGAGGAATGCACAATTGTAGTAAAAATGGAACAGACTACATTTATTGGTCTCTTAATTAAATACGAAACTTTAGAAAATCTGGTGATAACGAATAAAATTAAAGACAACTGAGGCAACGGAAGCAGGTTTGTGGAGTCAGCCAAAAAACTGTCCGACTACAACTTCTGAAATTGTAGAACCGAGTCCTGACTCCTGACTGCAGTATTTTACTAGTCACATGGCATAACATTCGGGGTCGGAGTCCGCACATTTTTTTCCCGACTCCACTAAAAAAAGACCGACTCCACGACTCCGACTCCTGACTCCAACTCCACAACCCTGAGCGGACGGGAAATAAGGCAGACTTGTGAAGATGTGACAAGACAACAATATCTTCTGCCTTTGTTTCCTTATGGAGCATGGGGCCCACACTGTAGCTGACTCGCCTGCAGGAAACCTAAATCGTCGTATTCCTGCTCCCTTGTATGGTGATTTATGTATCAATGTAATGCACGATACACGAGGTTTGAATAAATACTATCAAGCGGTCGGAGTGGCTAAGAGGTCTGGCGTCTGCCTCGAATTCTAAAGGTACCGGGTTCAATTCCCAGTAGAGGGAATATAATTTATTGTTTTTTTTCAGAAACAGTGGTCTTAATGATGTCATACTCCCCCCTGGTCTCCTGGGTAGTGAGATCGTATATTTAGCCTTCTCGAATAATGGCAAAAAAAAAGGAGGTCCCGTGTGCAAGTTGCGCACGTTAAAAATCCCACGGCTTTTGGAAATCGTAAATATTAGGCCGTAAGGCTGCTCCCGTGGCGAAGTAAAAAAAAAAAAGGAGACCTATTGACCACATAAAAGACTTATAAAATATGTGATTCCAATATACAAACATTGGGATCCTCGCCGGTGCTACGGAATTCTTGAACTGTGCGGAGATCCTCCATGTGTGATCTAAGGGAGGAGATCGGAGCATTGATGGAGTTGTCCGTGTGCAATTAAGATAGCCCTTAAAACCAAACCAAATCAAACTGTCAAGCAAGTACAAATAATAACTTCATAACTTCGGTGATATTAAACATACACACACAGCTTAAGAAAACGAGACAGACAGACTGAGAAGAGAGGAGAGATTAGAAAGGAAACGTCGTATAGAAAAAGAAATTGAATGAGAAAAAATTCGGTATATAAAGTAATATGTGCGTACGCGTGACTAGTCCAACGAAACCGGCTCACGCTGTTAATATTTATAACCTGATCTCGCGTCCAGTGAGCAAACTCCATTACAACTGCAGGCATCAGATCTGAGTACTGTATATGATTATGTAAGGTGTATGCGCTTTATGTTTAATTTATTCATCCTGCCTGCACTGTATTTAGAAGAGAGAGCAATGGACGCAAGATAAGCACCAAAGAAAAAATCGATTTGCGAATGCTTCCTCTGAGTGGATAAAGAACTGATATTCAGGTTACAAATATTCAATATATTATATATCGTCAACACGCAGAAATAATATTATACTTAAAATGGACAAGAGACGTTTGTGAATCAATATTCACCTTAGCGGAAAAAGATCATTGCTTAACAGCTTGAGAACCACTATCTATCTTTCTTACTTTCGTTACAATCCTCAGAGTTATTTGGAATAATCAGAGCCCTCCCCAAACTCTAATAATCAACAAATAATTCGTCCTACTAATGCAAACCACAAAGTTTATCGGAGCACTACAGAGTCGAACCCAAAACTCTAAAGCTCGACGAAATACTGTCTCCAGTTTTCTGTACTTATAGTTATTATAACTCTAGCTGAGATTATTTATAAATGCTAATTAATTAAATCAAGTTATCCAATACCAGACCTAAGGGTCTTTTATGTTTGGACATGCGCCCTAATATAACCGACTAGGTTGAACGGGACGCGCCTCGCCAAAACGAGGCAAAACTTTATTTAAAAAAAAAATTATAAATGCTCTTCTTAATATTTATTATCATTATAGCTATTCTCTACAAAAACATTATCTATAAAAATCGATATATTTTTCATACTTTATCATTTGCCCACTGTACTGGCTAATCCAGCACACGGACGTATAACAAACATCCTACATTTTTAGTTGTCTTAATTATTAAGTTGCCTGTCTAAAATCTCTAAGCTGTCTGTCCTAGTGTGTTCTATCTGTATGAGCGTAGGTATTTATTTTTCTACCCAACACCTGTTTCCTCTGCTCTTCCACGGGAAAGAGTCAGGAGTTCATGATTCTGTCATTACTTCTGACAGAGTAAATGACTATGCGATTAGCTTTAACTTTGTTTAAAAACAAGGAAAGTTTCTACAATTGCAATTAACTAAGTCATAAAACACGAAATGACGGAGGGGATAAGCGATGATGTCGGGAATGTGGAGTAGAGACTAAATAATCTGAAACTAGAAGCTCTTTCTCAGATCCCTGTCTTTCGTTACTTTAGATTATTACTGCCTTCCAGTCTTCCTCAATTAGTTGTATAAACTAACTGCAGAATCATGGTTTTCAAAATTTCCCATGTCGTTGTGATTACGTTACTTGTTTTCCTTAGATGTTATTGTTGTTTTTTTTGTTTAACCAGGGCTGCTAAGCTTCTCGCTCTTTAGCAGCCAATACCAAGTTGAAGATTCCTTGATATTATCTACACTGTAGATCTAGGCTTTTCCTGCGGCATTTCTACCATTCCGAAACGTGTTCGAGTAGAAGTCACGAGCTCCAGTTTCCCCAGCGTGGCTTGCATTTAAAGGATCGTCACATTTGGTCCCAAGCTGGAGTAAAAAGTGTGTGGCGTTCTGTGCATTCCCCGCCATCCAAGGGGGCTCTCCAACTATGCAGAGCTAAAATACTGCTCTCCCAAAGAATTGTCATGTCCCACACAGAGCCACTTCTCAGCTCCCCGTGCCTATTCTGTGTCCATAGTGAGATCCTCTTGCATGCTGCCAAACAGGTAAAAGCCAGAGTTACATCTGGTGCATTAGTGACTCCTCCAAGCTTAGTGTGTAATGCTGGATTCTCGACATGTTTCATCACAGGTGGAATCCCTGGAAGTGTGTGAATGATTTCAAGAGTCAATGAGGATGTAATTATCCTCATAGACGTAGGTTCACTTTCACGTACATATATTGTAGCATTGTGCACAGCTCGTGGTCATTAAAGTGTGACTCCAGATATGCCTCCATACATCCTTAGATGTTATAACCAAGTCATAATGTCGGTAGACAAAGCACTCGACTTTCTCCTTTAGCCTCATCTTGTTCAAACTATTACGTTAAATCCTCTAAATTAAGGAGAAATTAAATGTCCTAAGTTAAAGAGAAACAAATATCTCCTAAGTTAAGAGAAATTAGATTTCCTAAGTTAAAAAGGAATTAATTCTCCTAAGTTAAAGACGAATTAAATCTCCTAAGTTAAAGAGAAAATAAATCTCCTAAGTTAAAGAGAAATTAAATCGGCTAAGTTTATGAGAAATTAAATCTAATTTTAGGAGAAATTAAATCAGGTAACATTAGGGGAAATGAAATTAAATCTCGTAATTGTATGTAGGAACAATTAAATCTCCTAGTTAAGTAACAATTGCATTTCTTAAGTTAAGGAAACAATTCTTCCAAGTCAAAGAGAAATTAAATATTCTAAGTTAAGGAACATCTAAATCAAAGAAGTAAAATAAAAGATTAAATCCAGGAGTTGATAAAGTAAATCGCGGAAGTTTAGGAGTAATTAAAAAAAAAAAAAAAATGAAACAATAAAAAAGTAAGGGGAATTGTCACGGATTGCCTCCCCTTAGCTCTGCAGTAGTGGTCCACCAGGTGCCAACACTCAAGAGCATCTAATATTGGTCTTCAAAGGTATCTACCTTCGCACAAGATTACTCTTGGCAGAGTTGTAGATAGAAGGATAATGACGCTTCTTTTTCAAGGTAGTTTCACAGGATGTTTTCAGAAATCAAGAATAATGCTGCAAAGGACAGAGCACTATTAACTTATATATGACCCGTCGCCTTGTGTGAAGAATTAAGCAATGGTTTTAGCCCGTTCAAACCCCTAGCTGGTGTAAATCCAGCGAAATTCCTTGTTATCAGTATTTGCTCTACAGATGTGTGTGTGTGTATATATATATATATATATATATATATATATATATATATATATATATATATATATATATATATATATATATATTAAAGAGTCTTGCTCATACGTTTGGTCTGATACCTATAATAACTGAATCAACAATGATTGTTTTGTTTTTAAAATAACATGAAACAAATTTAATTATCAATTAGTTTTAACAAGTTAAAATAGCGATGGAATGATGGTGAATTTTAGAGGTAACTAAAATTGTCTACACTGAGAATTGGTTTGAGGATTGATAAAAACAATTGTCTTTTTTCTGTTTCCTTAATAAACTTAGCTGGTCTAAGTGAGTCCTACAGCCGTGGTTTCGTCAATTCTTTTGTGATGAGGGCACTTCTTCACACAACTAGTCAAATTTAGGCGGTCAGTGCTGATTCCTGCTTTTAGCTCACAATTAGTGGCGACGAACTTTCGTCTTGCAGCTTCGTACCATGAACAGTCTGATAGCTTCGTTCCACGAACAGTCTGATAGCGCCGTTCCACGAACTTTAGACAAAATAAAAAGCACAAATGCCTCTGCAAAGTACATTGGGTTGGAAGATTAACAGCGCATTGTCTCGCTGTCTACCCACCAGTGTTAGCCTCTCTGAGTAATTAAATTCTTGAGTATACACAGTGTAACTCAGGGAATGTGATTAGAAGTCACCAATATTCTTCTGGGTATTAAATTGGAAAAATATGTGCTTGGACAGCGCGAGGGCAATGGCGTGCCTGAATTACAAGGTACATATATCTCACAAAATGATACTATACACTTGATGCACATGGGATGTAATCATCACTGCTCTATTCGAAGTCTGGGATCACCTCTGCTGTCGATTTTCTGTACGACTAGCAAGAAACAATCACCAGCGCTTGCTGTAGTGGTTTAGGAATAAACTATTTTCATATGTTGAGGTTGCCAGCCTCACTTAGCAATTACAGACATGTTACGTTTATAAAATAAAAGTTTACACTTACCCCAAAGTAACTTTTGGGAACTCAATCTCCTGACACAGTTTAGAATGGACACAGCAACTTAGGTTAGATGCTTTCGAATCACTTGGTCTGGGACATTTTAGTATTCCCCTTATGACGTGTGATCTGATTCCTCAGGTCTACAGTCTTTGTGTTTAAAAAAGCGGGTTTCCTTTTAAGTTTCAAAGTTGCTCAAATACTCTGTCCTGGTCCTTTAAGTTTCCAGTCTGTGTATTTAAAAAAATGCGGGTTTACTTTTAAGTTTCAAAGTTGCCCAAATACTTCGATCTGTCACTTATACTTTTGGAATCCTTTGTCCGATCCTTCTCTCTGGCTCTGGTGAATTGCTAGCTTGACGTGGCGATGCAGTCTGATTTGTTACTCCGATTCGCATTATATTTCCATTTCGCAGTTCAAATCCCAGATTGTACTTTTAGACCAACTTGCCAATGAAAATTAAAGTCTATTCCAGCTCTCAAACTAAGCCAAGGGTAAGCTCTTTAGAACTATATGGGTTGGGGTGTTAAATCATAATATCCCCCACGTGTTTTAAAATATCAAATTTTAAAATTCTAACGCGTGACCTCTTTCTAATAAGGCAGTAATACTTCCCATTGCATCTTTATGCAAACTCACAAACAAATCAGTGAACTTATTTGCTGTCTAGATGCTTACATATACAACATCTTTCTTTCCTCTGACACAGGTGGACCGGAAATGATTATGTCATTCATGTATGTCCGAAATGTATAGCCCAGACAAGTAATCTCTTATCCGTCGCTTGTGCACACAAAATCCGTCTACGGGCGAGAAATTTTATCGCCATGCATGGCTTGAGCAAACAGCTTTACGCGAAAACTGAGCAGGGCCATATGGGTTTATCTGCGCTAATCTCAGCAAAACTGTAAAGCGCCAAACAAATTCATTATCACCAAGAAGGAGTGTCAAATGATTTGGCAATATTAAATATCTGCTTCATTGCAGAGAAATAAAAAGGTGGCGACCTGGAACTTTCTCGGGACCCAAAGACGCAGCAATAGAGAATGCAGTCAGCGAACCATAGCTTGACTGCTTGCGTCGGGGTCAGTGAACCAGAGCTGACCAAGACCCTACTCCGCCTCCAAGTGGTGGTCCTGTAAACAGGCTGCATCACTGCAGTCTGGCTGAGAGAGTAGGGGTCAAAGAGAAATGGCTAACCCGGTCCCAAAAAATGCCATGCTGAAGTCGGATGTGTCGGCTGAAAGGCGCAAATATTGTAGCTTCGCTGTAAACGGGCACAACGCAACCAATGTCCGTTTCAGGACGAACGAGGAAGAAGGAAGAAGAAGAATTTTCTCGAAATCAATCCTCACTTCAATTGCAATTGAGTACTGCCGTAGTGGAGAAGAGATCGAGAAGAGGTCGCCCCAATACATCTTGTGACAGCAATAATTTCGGTCATAGAATGTGACGAGTCTACACAACATTCATAGAGATTTTGCATTTAACGTGTTATATTATAACTTTCATTGTTAGTTAGGCTTGATGAATATATACTGATGTTCTGTGGCAGTCGAAAGTTAGCGTGGCCTTTTTCTTTGTGAAGAGTAGAACTACAAGTTATCATGACTGTTTTGCAGCATTAATAGACCACTCACTTTCAACAGTTTCCAAATTGATGGTTCCTCTTCTACCTTGAGCTGTAGAGGTTTAGAAGAGAGAGCACCACACTATTCTATCGGCTGTATTCCTCCTGGCTTGGTTCCATTCTAGTCCTCGGTGTTTCAAAGACTGCCTAATGTTGTCCTCCCAGCGGACTCTGGGCCGTCCTGGTGGTCTGGATCCCTGGCTCTTAGATTCCCATGATTGTCGTGGTAGCTTATTTTCTCCTATTCTGCAGGCATGGCCAAAAGGTCTTAGTTGGAACTGGTCTACTTGGGTCTGCAGAGGTTGGGTTTTTAGGCCTTGATGTATCGTCTGGTATCAATTACAGTTAATAATGTAAAATAAATAATGGTGGGGTGAATTAAGAATCTTCTTTAAAATTCCATAACGGGTTATGATCTGGATAGGGTTTTTTATATAAGAGTTCACATTGCAGCTCTGACTGTGTACTTAGATGCCAGTAGGATGTCGGTTGGTTTCTGTTCCAGTCGATGTTTGTTCTTTGCAGGTTGTTCACTGGTTCACTCTAGTCACTGGTCAAGTCTGGTGGCCGCAACACGTCCCTCGTAGTATCGTGGGGTAATTGCGAAGATGTTTCAGCGTCTTTTAAGACCCGTCTGCTGTTGGTGTCTAGCTTTGACTGAAGGCCACTTATACCACACACTTGTTCTACACACTAGAACTACCAATTGGTACCACCGACTAGTATAACGAAATAAGAGAGAAACAAATACCCTACCCAGTATTGGGTTTCCTGACACGAAAATCCGGTGTCCCTGCTTTCATTTCACAATCCCGTCTGCCTCAGAACTTTACCCTCTCTGAGCATTAATGTTAATCCTAGTGAGCGAAAAACACCCATTGGATTTATATAAAACATGTTTACATATACATGTGCACTGGTTGAAAAGGTTAATATAATAATTATAGACATTATTTCTGTCATCATCCAGTCCCTGCTCCATGTGGAACTTGAGACTACCTCTGCTTTTGGTTCTCTATGAGAAACCCGCATAAAGCAGTCACCAGTTCTTGCAGTGGTGGTCAGGTAACCAGCATTCTATATGCTGAGGTTGACAGCCTCGTATGAACTTGGACATCCATAAGCAAGTTTCACATGATAATAATGCAAAATATAGACTTATAAAGTGTATAACTGACACCAAAATATGATTGGGAAAAATACAGACTCCTGGGCTCAGAGGAAAAGTTAAGGCAACTGGATTAATATGCCTCTTACATGTGGTCTTGGGTATTACTTTCCAATAGACTCCCACTATGTCTTAGTGTTCAGGTTCCTAGGATTTTCGGCTTTCCGTATTAATAAAGGGAGAGTTTTCTTGAGAACAACCTAGGCCGGTCCCAAGCCTGGCTGAAAAAAGTAAGAAGATGGCCTGCATGGAGGCCGTAAGGAGGATGCCCCTCCATCATGCAAAGGCACAACAGGCCAATCAGCTGTTTGCCTTCAAACACGATTACAAGAAATGCAAGAGAGAAAACCAGACTGATTCTAAAGGCTTTGAACTGAAACAGACTACGACTTATGCAACTTGGAGTACAAGGAGTTTAAATGGGAAGGAAGAGGAGCAGTGGAACAGATGAGGAAAACAAAACTAGATATCCTGGCTATAACGGAAACGAAGAAAAAGGGACAAGAAGTTATGGATCTCGATGGCGACACGCTTCGCTACAGTGGTGTCATAACATCTGAAAGACCTGAAGGGGACATGGGTTGTATTGTGGCAAAAAACCAAAAACGATAGTATCAAGGAATGAAACTTTGTCTCGGAACGCATTGTAGTCCTAAAAAAAAAAAAGGAGAAACCAGTCAACCTTGTCATTGTGTGGGCCAAATGAGGATGAGCTAGCAGAGGTCAAGGAGGAATTCTTCGAGCTGCTTCAAAGAACAGTGGACGAGTTCCTAGATGAAATTATCATGCTCGGAAATTTTAATGCCAGAGTTGGAAATGACCATGCTAGATCGGGTGGAGTTATCGGAAGATATGGAGAAGATACTCTTAATGACAATTGAAAGTGAATCCTTAGATTCTGCACAGAGAAAAATCTGACCATTAGAAACACAAAGTTTCCCCATAAGCGCATACATGCGTACATTAGATGTGAACCAACAAAGAATGAGAAATCAGTGATCTACTATGCCATAGTTAGTAAGAGCTCATTCAAGTATGTCCGGGATGCTAGAGTCTGGAGGGGGCCAGAGATTGGAACTGATCACTACCTGCTAACAATTAAAAGAACAACTGAAAGAGGTGCTCGGCCTAGGAATTGCCTAACATCACGCAAGAAGCTAAGTAAACGAACAGGAGAAATGAGCATTAAGACCTACAAGCTGAGAGAGCCAGAAGTTAAGACCAGATATCAGGGGCTTATTGCTACAGTAGTGCGAAACACAGAAGAACAACCTGATGAGCTGGAAACCCTCTGGATTAAATTCAAGGACATCATAAAGACAGCTGCGGCAGAAGCATGTTGTGAAGTCCGGCTTGGGAAGAAGAGAAAGAGGACACCTTGGTGGACAGAAGTTAAAAAAAAAATAAGAGACAAGACAAAGGCATGGAAACAATACGTAGGAGCTAAAAACACAGCAGGAAAAACAGAAAAAATAGAGAATATGTGATACTTAGAACAGAAGGAACAAACAAGGTGCTAACAGCAAAACAGAAGTCCTGGGATGAATTTGGAGAAAAACTAGAAAAGATGCTCAAGAAAACCAGAAATTGTTCTACAATACTCTAAAGAACATGAGGAATGAAAAACAGTGCCCTCTTAAATTTATAAAGGACAAGCAAGGCAAAGTGATTACTGCCCCAAAGGTAATGGAAAGATGGAAAGAATATTTCTCAGAACTCCTTGATGGTGAGCAAGGTCAAGTATCAAAAATGATGACCATTAGCACAGAAGAGGAAACCAATGGTGTTGAAGATGACATAAAGATGAAAGAACTGAAGGTAGAACTGGAGAAAATCAGGATAGGCAAAGCAGCAGGGTATGATGGTAAAATACCAGAAATGGTTAAATACATGGCAGCAGCAGGCGACCTATTACTCCTGAGGGTCCAACAGGAAGCTTGGTGCAACAAGATCATACCGAAGGAAAGACGGCATCAGATTAAGCAGGGAAAACAGGTCCTGGAGCAGGTCAACCACTTTAAATACCTCGGAGCTGTCACAGGCCGGAAGGGAGGCATCGGAGAAGAGCTGGCTACCCGAAGAGCAGCAGCTGGGAGACTTTTTCAGGCCATAAATCGAGGATTCCTCAGCAAAAGAGAAGTTGGAAAGAAGACGAAGATGGCTGTATACCACTCCACCTATGCCCCAGTCTTGACGTATAGATGCGAGTCATTGCCAATGACAACAACCCACAAAAGCCAGATCAAAACCTCAAAAATGACGTATCTGAGGACGGTTGTCAAAGTAACTAGAAGAGACATGGTCCGCAACCAGACGATACGTCAAGGCAGACAAAAGTAGAACAGTCCTAACAAAGATGGTTCGGCCATGTCTGCAGAATGGGAGAAGATCGGCTACCACGACAAGCATGGGAAACTAAGAGCAAGGGATCCAGACCTCCAGGAAGACCCAGAGTCCGCTGGGAGGACAACATTAAACAATCTTTGAAGGACCGATGACTTGAATGAAACCAGGCCAGGAGGAAGACAGCCGATAGGATAGTATGGCGCTCTCTCTTCCAAACCTCTACACCTCAAGGTAGAAGAGGAACGACTAAGTAAGTGACAGTTTTCTTGAAAGTCCACAAGATGCTCAAACATGTTGTCCGGTCCTTTAAAGTGGAATCCTGATCCTATTCCGTATTCTGGTTTGTCTGACTGTCTTCTTTACGAGTTGAATTTCACAGTGCCGTAAACTCAAAAGGCGCTAGATTTTAAGGCAACATTAAGCCTACGTATCCAGCTTGCTACTATATGACACGGCTCCAGTCAGAAATGTTGTTATTTTAGCATCTCAAATGCCAAACCAATAGCATTGAATCTACGTATCTTGGTAGGGGTATGTCCTACTACTCTCTCATGCAAAATGTATGCATAAACGGACGAACGAACGAACGAACTTTATTTTCAAAGGGACTAGAATTGTCCATGCAGGCCCGTCTAACATTCTGCCCTATTTTTCTCTCGTCTCCCATTCTGAATCCATTTATTCTCACGAGTATCTTCATTCATTCATTCATAACCCTCCACTCCCAAAGGAGCATAGGCTTCAACAAACACTTGCCAAGTTCTCCTGTCACGTGCCATCATCTCAAGTTCTTTCCACGTTCTCCTCATCATTTTCACCGCTGTTCCAGCTCTCTTCTCCATGTGCTTCTTGGTCTTCCTCTGCCTCTATTGCGCTGGGGGTTTCAGAACAAGGACTGCCTTGTAATGCTATCAACAGGTTTCCTCAGTGTGTGTCCTATCCATCGCCATCGTCTTCTACTCATCTCTTATTCCTCTGTCACTTGTCTAGTTCTTGTCCTCAGTTCCACGTTGGTAACCTTGTCATACCATTTTATCCCTCTATTCTACGCAAGCACCCATCTATGAAAGTCTGTAGCTTTTTGGTTGTTGTCTTTGTTGTTCTCCATGTCTCAGAGCCATACAATAGGACTGACCACATTTGAGTTGAAGATTCTTATTTTCGGGTTGGATCCGATTTCTCATGATCTCCATATATTTCCCAATGCAACGAAAGCTCCTCTTGCTTTTTGTATTCCTATTTTGATATCACTGTCTGTCCCTCCAACTTTGTCTATATTGCTGCCAAGATATGTGTACGATTCTACATCTTGTATTGGTTTTTCTTCAAGTTCAACCCTTTTATCATTGACTGTATTTATTCTCATTATTTTTGTCTTTTCCTTGTGTATTTTCAGACCCAATTGCTGTGACCTTTCATCGAGTGTTTTCAATTTGTCCTGCACCTGATTACGGTTATGGGACAGAAGAGCCAAGTCATCAGCAAAATCCAGATCATCCAACTGCTTAGTCACAGTCCATTGGATTCTATTTCTGTTGTGTGTTGTCGATGTTCTCATAACCCAGTCTATTGCTAGTAAGAAAAGAAATGGAGACAAGAGGCATCCCTGTCGCACTCCTGTTCTTATCCCAAACGGTTCTGTAAGCTGTCCTTCATGAAGAACTCTGCATGTCATGTCTTCATATGTTTTCTTTATTAAATTAATGATCTTCAGGGGAACTCCATAATGCCACAGCAATTTCCAAAGTGATTCTCTGTCTACACTGTCAAATGCATTTTCGTAGTCCACAAATCCGATGTGTAGTGGTGAATTCCATTCCAGACTTTGTTCAACTATTATTCTCAAAGTGGCTATCTGGTCTGTACAGGATCTGTTTTGTCGAAAACCTGCTTGTTCATCTCTCAGTTTCTTGTCTATGGACTCTTTAAATCTCTCAAGGATAATCCTGTTTAATACTTTTCATGGCACTGATAGTAACATTATTCCTCTATAATTTGTGCACTCTTGTAAATTTCCTTTCTTAGACAGCTTAACCAGATATCCTTCGTTCCATTCTGCTGGAATTGCAAATAATTTATATAACATCTCTGTAACCGTGTTGATATCTGCGTTTATGACCTCTGCTGGAATGCCATCATGTCTAGACGCTTTTCCTTCGCTTAGAAGCTTTATGGTTTTCTTTATTTCTTCCTTCGTTGGTCTTTCACCGTTAATTTGTATCTCTTCTTCTGCTTTTTGGATTTCCGGGGGGTTTTGTGGAGCTGGCCTATTGAGAAGGTCCTCAAAATATTCTGTCCACCTCTTCATTTGCTCTTGTATATTGCTGAGTAGTTTTCCATTCTTGTCTTTTATGAGGCAACTTGTTTGCTTGTATTTCCCTGTTAACTTCTTTGTGCTGCTATACAGTTCTCTCATATTTCCTTTGGCTGCAGCAGTGTAGTAAGATCCCTGATACCCCGATCAAATATATAAAATATTACTGCTTATAAATTCAAAAACTATAGAGATAAAATAAGGGAGTAGTGTTCATCATCGTCACCATAGCCCGCCGTCATGTTGGTTCTAACAAGCAGTACGCCATAGTAAACGATACACAAAAACTGTTAGCTTTTCCCCTCTCCGCAATACCCATTTCTTCTAAAATAAACGACTTTTGACAGACCGACATGCATAGTAGTTTCAACCGGAGTGATATAATAAAAGAAACGGAGGAATGAAGTGAGAGAAGGAAAAATGCAACCTTGACAAGCGTTGGTTTTTTGAATTTCCAACTAGGACGACAGGCGACAGCTGACGTCACAGACTTGCTTAGTCTAAAACTAAACGTGAATGAATGGTTGAAAGTTTGAAAAATACTACTAGGCCATGGAAACCGGTTGCTAAGGCATATTTTTTCCCCCTAAAAGTTAAAGTTAAATAAAGCAGTAGTGTCTGCTATTGAATGAGAGGAAACGCCACCGCTTGCCCTACCCCGTTCATTAGTAGTGCAGTTTGAATGTATAACCACTTAGATAGGGAGACGATTAGTATAAACACACAGACAGGCTCGCATTTCCTGTATACCGTGATAGTATTTTCTGATGAAATCCTAACGCGTTGCGTCGTTTTGAGAAACGAACGAGACAGAGAGAGAGAGAAAAATGTAAGTGGGGGATTTGCATGGAGGCATAATTGAAAAGATAGCTTATGCAGTGTGATACTAAAAGGGGAGAGAAAGGGTGGCCCAATGAAACCTAGCTGAATAATAAAATAAAAGCAAGGACAGTTGACAAATAAAATGCTAATATTTGGTTATTAGAAGATAATACTACCCATAATGTTATAATATTTTACAGTAAAAACGCTTAGATAATAACAGAATATGGTAAAGAGAAGACACAGAGACATACGCATTGTAGTCCTCACTCAACTTTGCCCGTAGGGGAAAAAGGGGGGTGGAACGGTACATTTTTGAAAGTGTAATTTATTTTTGAAAAAAAAAGAGGCTAGTGGGCATAACATAATTCGATTGGCTGTGGTAAAATAGACTAAGAGGAGTGATAAAAACGATTTGAAACCAGCATTAGTTGCCATTCGAAAATTAAAATCTCACAAGTAGTGTTAGCTTCAGACGCAAGGAATACATGACCAGTGCCTTCGCTGTTCTGCATCAGTGGCGATCTGAATGTGCCCATTGATCGCCGGTTAACCTACAAATTGTGTATTATTTCATTGATGCGGTAAGATAAACATTTATATAAATCTTGTTATTGATATGTATCTGTATTATTGCACGTGTATGCCTTAGTGATGCGTAGAGGCACCACCAGAAAGGCGCCAAACTAAACATTTGTGTCATGCCACAAATGTTATTAGGAAAGATTATCACCTTGTATTAAAGCCAGACAGGTTTACTTAAACTGTGGGAGTGAATGAAAAGACATAGTTGAAAATAAAATATGACATTATTATGACATAAGACCAGCAAACCACTGGCCGTCTTCAGCAAGTCACAGTGTTTGCACATGACTTTATATAATTAACTATCAGTTCTTCTATGACAAGGAATGTATCAAACGAATGTTTGAAGATTACCTGATGATGAATAGGGCACCCAATCAGATAGGAACGATAGCTATTTAGCAACCTCACTGATCTTGAAAGTGTTGATAATGTTTAATTGTTTAGAGATGGAGATAGGTGTATGATGTACTGAGGAGGCATTAATACTCTGATTTCAGGGTTCTATCTTGAAACAATCAGTGAGCCACATACCAAAATATACGTACTCCTGAAGCTGAAAGCTCGAGGCAAAAACTACCTGTTTGCCTTTATTCTAAAGAGTCGGAAGCAGTATTCAGACGTTGCAGTCGGGAAGAAGGTGGTTGTGAGAAGGACATCACAAGTTCTACGACACAAAGTTAAGCCCAATTGTCCACGGGCGTGTGTTAGTTCATTTAACCATACTCTCCATCATTAATATATATCAATAAGTTTTCTTGACATGATGATACAAGTCGTTCCTCCGAAGCGTGTCCATTCATAGGAGTTATTGCTTCATCAGAACACTTCCAGTCAGGAACAATTTATATTAATAATAACAGACACAGTTGTTGTTTTAATTTACTTTGCTGTAAATAAATTGCATTATCTTTTGAGTTTTAAACAGTCCTGTATCCCAGCCATTGAGATACAGGCAAAATAAATTGTAAAAAAGATTTTCATTCAAAATTTACTCAGCGACTTGTTTAATTACTTGTTCATTAAGTTATAGGTGTAGTTGTTGTCATTTTTATTAACATTACATTGCATTTTACCCTAGACACTTAGCCAGATAACATCCAGACACCATAACATATAATTAGGTTCAAAATATATAGCAGATTGAGGTCGTAGGGTGGTAGCAGACAGGTACCCTGAGAAAAACTTCATCAACAATTAGACTCAGGACCTGATGGTTTCTGTAGTTATCCATGCTTTTTGTTGTCGTTCCTTTTTCCCAGTATTTCTTCACATGTCTCATGCCATACCGTTTTGACTGGCAGCGAACCTGATAGGTACGACATCTTAAACACTTAACCGACACTCAATCGACAATATTCAGAAGTTTCCTATGCAAATAACCTGCACTTACCCGAAAAATACATGGCAAGTTGTAATATGTACATTTTATCATTTTCTATTGGAATTTTGACATGTATAAATTGCTTGTGGACGTACAGTGGCATATGAGGCTGGCATCCTAATCACTGCAAATAACGTGACACACGAACCACCACTACAAGAGCTGGTGACTGCTTCGTGTAGGTTTCCTCACAAGGAACCAACAGCAGAGGTGGCACCAGGCTCCATAGAGAGCAGGGATGTATGGTGATATATTTGTGTACATATTTATTATTCACATATTACGCACTTAATAAATCTATTATGCTCCATAAACGTTTATTTTAAACCCAGTGAGTCGGATATACACATTACATTGTTGATTTCCGCTGTCCACAAGCAATTTCATCCGATTCATTGGGTTTAAAATAAACGTTTATGGAGGGTAAAATTTATGTGGAAGATGAAGTGGTGAATGGAAGCGGAGGTCGTCTGAAGACTGTATCAGGAGACGCAATCCTTAGCAGATACATTTGTTTCCTTTCAGTTTTTGGTACACGTTTGTTTTACAAGTAGCCAGCAGTCGACGCTAGACACCAACATCAGTCAGGACTTGAAGACGCTTGACAACTTTCGTTATTACCTCAGCCTTAAAACATGAGACGTGTTACAGCAACCAGAATTGACTATTGTAGAGAAGTACCGTCCATATAACCTGTGTGAACCAACAGCGACTGAATCAGCCGCTAACCGACTCCACACCGAAGCTAAGCGCAACCAAAGTACATTTTAACATTTTTGAAATTTTCCACTATAGTTTAAATTATCCGTTAATGATAAATTTCATCGCTTCTTTCGCTATAAACAACTTTATTTATTTTACTTTGTTAAACTATAAATGATTATTAAACTTGTTTATCTGAAACTGTATGCATGGAAGCATATCTGGATCATCTTTATATGACCATCAGCTATGCACAATGCTGCAATATACATATGTGGAAGTGAACTTCTGTCTATGAGGCTAATTACACCCTCATTGTCTCTTGAAATCATCTACACAATTCCAAGGATTCCCACCGTAGTGAAACTTGTTGAGAACCCAGCATTGCAAACTAAGCTTGGAGAAGCCATTTGAGCCTCCGCCGTAATTCTCTGGACCTGGTTGACTGGATGCAGGAGGCTCTCACTATGGACCCAGAGATAGGTAAGAGAAGCTGAGAAGTGGCTCTGTGCAGGACGTGACAATTCCGTAGAAGCGCCAAGAACCAGAGCACAGTATTTTAGTTCTGCATATTTGCGAAGCCCTTTTGGATGGCGGGGAATGCACAGTATTCCGCACGTTTCTTACTCCTAGTTTGGGATCAGATGTGACGATACTTTAAATGCAAGCCAAGCTGGATAAACTGTAGCTCATGACCAACTCAGCATGTTTCAGAATGGCAGAAAAGTCGCAGGAAAACCCTAGATCTACAGTGTAGATAATATCAAGGAGTCTTCAACTTAGTATTGGCTGCAAAAGAGCGAAAAGCTCAGCAGCCCAGTTAAAGAAACAACAACAATAAATCTGAAACTGTTACGCTATAGTTGAATTAATCACTATTGAGTGAAGTGTGTTTCTACACCCGTATGACTCACATTGTTCTAAATACATAATCAAATAGAACTATTAGATTAAGATTTAGTTGAATCACCTTCAGCTGGGGGCTCAGAAATACGAGCGAAAATATATTACCTCACAGAAGAGACGGGAGAATAATAATTTCATGACAGCTTATTAGATCTCAGCTGTTATGCTTGCGTTTCTTTAAAATCATATGAGGCTCCCTGAAATAGAAGCATCATTCTTCTATTTTTTGTCTGCCAAGAATAATCTTCACCAAAGATTGATACTTTTGAAGACCCTCATAATTATACTCTAAGTTTGGCTATTGTTGGACCACTAGTGCGGAGCAGGGAAGGCAATACCTCCACAATATCCCTCATAAAGTTGGAGGCCGATTTCACTGGGATGTATAAAGATGGCTAACATGATTGCCTCTCAATCAAGATTAAGACACGGAAAGTGATGTAACACTTCAGGCAGATTGACTTCGTTTTAATAATCAACTACAAAAAGTAACACATTGAACAAGATTATCAGCGATAGATCTGGTATGTAATGAGTTGTGAAACATGACAAGCAACAAGAGAGTGGCAAGACCTTATATGGTTATGGAGTTTGAAAATATCATGTAAAGGGCAACATCTTATGTTGTCACATAGTAATGTTCTACATGAGAGCGTGGGTGATAAACTCCTACCAATATCAGACACCTTGATGATGGTTGGTTTGGCAAATGCTAAGACAGACTTCAACGAAACAACATGGGTACGTGGACGAAAATTTTGCAAAGAGATTTGATAGATCGTTGAAAGAGCGTGAGCGAAGAAAATATCGAGGAAAGCAGATTTTAGATAATATAACAGACGACAAAGAACAACAATTATTAGCTCCAATTTGATTTTCATTTTAATAAAAGCAAACAGTGAGGTTAATGCAGTAGAAGCAGATCGTCATGACTAGCTCCGCAACAAAAGTGATTAATAGATAGGTCGTTGAAATAGCACGAGCGAAGTAAGATATTGTGCAAACCCCCATCCACCCCAACCAAAAAAAAAAAAAAAAGTTTAACGTAGACCAGGGTTTCTTAACCTGTGGTGCACGGACCCTTAGTGGTCGGTTAATGGATTCTAGTAGGTCTGTGCATATAACATAAAGTTTTAAAAGTAAAATATTTAATTATTCTTTAATGTACATTTTGGTTCTTCAAAAAAGTAGTCCCTAGCTTTCAATGGACAACCAAAAGGGTCCATAGACTTCATGGAACCATCGAAAGGATTTATGGCACAAAAAACAGGTTAATAAAACCTTTTGTAAAAAAAAAAAAAAATAGAAAAAGGCCTTTGTTCTCTTCAATTGTGCGTTCACGGTGCGATGCGCGGGTTTTCTGTATTTTCCTGAAAAGGTAGCGGGAATTTTCTTTTGTTCGTTCCAGTTAGTTTCACTTAGACTATTAATAACATGAGAATGGATTAAGAACTAGCTCCGTATGGTTCCTGGGAGTGTCGGATGTGACAAAGAAAGCATATGATCATTGCTCCCTCAGGCATGTCGTACACGGCGACTAATGTATGGTAATGCACGAGGCTGGGAACCTCATCATTTAAAACTAATTGTTTTAGAAACCACAGCTGACACAGCATGTTAATGCTTGGTATAGACTTTCTGCAGTTGTAGCTTCATATTCTATAAGTAGCGACAAGAAAATAATGATGATGATGATATAGTCTCTCTCACTCTCTCACACACACACGCACACAACCCACACACGTACGCACACACGCACGCACACACACACACGTACAGTCACACGCACACACGCACATACACACACACAATCGACAGACATGAGGAGAAGCAGATAGTCAGAACCAGTGAACAGCTTTTGAGCAATGGAAGTTAGACAAACATAAAAAAAATTTATCCAGACAATGCATACCCGCTGTTTGTTTATTTGGCATCTGAAACTCACGCTGTTATCAGTTGTTACCTCCAGACGCAGCCACTGTAAACGTTTCTTACACCAGATTTGTTATGAGAAGGCATGTGCGTCATGTTTTACCGCCGCAACTGCAGTATTTATATACAACATATTTTTGGGCTTAGAAAAAGTTGTTGTACATACGGTATTTCTAGGCGCATGGAATGTGCGCACTTTACTTGGCAAAGACTTTAACGCAAACAGACCTGAGAGACGAACTGCCCTGATTGGGAGAGAACTGGCCAGGTACAACATTGACATAGCAGCACTGAGTGAAACTCGACTTGCAGGCGAGGGCCAACTTTGCGAAAAGGGTGCAGGTTATACATTCTTTTGGAGCGGAAGAGGAACTGAAGAAAGACGAGAAGCAGGGGTTGGATTTGCAATCAAAACAGCAATTGTCAGCAAGTTAGCGGGGGCTCCAAAGGGAATAAATGACCGACTCATGACGGTCAAGATCCCTCTGTTCTATGGAAGAAAACATGCCACCATCATTAGCGCGTATGCACCAACTATGACAAACCAGGATGATGTCAAGGATAAGTTTTACGAAGAACTACATGCAGTCATTGCATCAGTTCCTAAAGCAGATAAGCTCATCATTCTTGGTGACTTTAATGCAAGAGTAGGCTCAGATAACATCTCCTGGAATGGCACTATTGGTAGGTACGGCGTGGGTCGCTGTAACAGTAATGGACTTCGTCTCCTCCAGACTTGCGCAGAACATGACCTCCTTGTCACCAACACCATTTTTCGACTTCCTACCCGCAACAGGACCTCCTGGATGCACCCTCGCTCAAAGCATTGGCACCTAATTGACTATGTAATTGTTAGGAAGAAGGACAGGCAAGATGTCCCGGTGACCAAGTCCATGTGTGGTGCCGAATGCTGGACTGATCATCGCCTCATTGTATCTAAACTTAAAATTCGTATCCAACCAGCCAGGCGCCCTCAGGGGAAGAAAACTCAAAAGAGGCTGGATGTCACCAAACTAAAGAAGACAAAAATCAAACAGTCATTTACTGACACCTTAGAAGACCGTCTCAAATCTATCTCGCTAGACGGCCAAAGTGTGGAAACAAATTGGGCAGCCCTAAGTGAGCAGATCTACAACACTGCTACAGAGGTCCTGGGTCCTTCCATCAAGAAACAAAATGACTGGTTTGATGAGAACTCAGATGATATAAAGCAGATGTTGGCTGAGAAACACCATCTCCATAAACTTACTTACTTACTTAGTCGTTCCCCTTCTACCGTGAGGTGTAGAGGTTTGGAAGAGAGAGCGCCAGACCATTCTATCAACTGTCTTCTTCCTGGCCTGGTTCCATTCTAGTCCTCGGTCCTTCAAAGATTGTCTAATGTTGTCCTCCCAGCGGACTCTGGGTCGTCCTGGAGGTCTGGATCCCTGGCTCTTTGTTTCCCATGCTTGTCGTGGTAGCCGATCTTCTCCCATTCTGCAGACATGGCCAAACCATCTTAGTTGGGACTGTTCTATTTGGGTCTGCAGTGGATGGGATTTTAGGCCTTGACGGATCGTCTGGTTGCGGACCATGTCTCTTCTTGTTACTTCAACCACTTTCCTCAGATACCTCATTTCTGAGGTTTGGATCTGGCTTTTGTGGGTTGTAGTAATTGCCCACGACTCGCATCCATATGTCAAGACTGGGAAATAGGTGGAGCGGTATACAGCCATCTTCGTTTTCTTACCAACCTCTTTCTTGCTGAGGAATCCACGATTTATGGCCTGAAAAAGTCTCCCAGCCGCTGCTTTTCGAGTGGCCAACTCTTCTTTGATGCCTCCCTTTCGGTCTATAATAGCTCCGAGATATTTAAAGTGGTCGACCTGCTCCAGGACCTGTTCTCCCAACTTAATCTGATGTTTTCTTTCTTCTCGTGATATCACCATGGATTTTGTTTTAGAGCTGCTTATGACCATCCCTCTCTTCTCTAGCTCTTCCTTCCAGACTTGCAGGTTGGATTGGAGATGTGCCTCTGATTTAGCAATCAGGGCAACATCATCAGCAAATGCCAGCTCCGAAATATAGACCTGTCTCATCTTCCAGTACCCCACTGAATACTTTCTTGTTCTCTCCTTACATGCCTTGATGACATCGTCCATAAGGAGTATGAAGAGGTAAGGTGATAGGATATCACCTTGTCTTACACCAGTGGTGGTCCTGAACTCTTCTGACTTATGGTTTGCTGTCCTCACATAATTTCTGCAAGACTTGTAGAAGCTCTGTATAGCATGAATCAGAGGTGCTGGAATATTCTTCCTTGCCAAACAGTCCCAAAGTTTGCTCCAGGGGACCCTGTCAAACGCCTTTTCCAGATCTATGAAACAAAGATGGATCTCACTCTTATACTCAAGGGCCTTTTCACTCAGCTGTCTGAGTGTGAAGATTAGGTCTTGAGTACTTCGGTTTGCTCGGAATCCGCACTGGACCTCATCCAATTGTGGCTCAGCTAGGCGTCGGAGTCTCTGCTCTAGGATTCTAGAGTAGATTTTACCAGGGACACTGAGAAGGGATATGCCTCTATGGTTTCCACATTGTCGATTGTCACCCTTTTTGAAAATTGGTGTTATGATGGCAATCTCCCAATCCTTTGGTATGGTCTTGTTGCACCATGCTGCCTGTAGGACCTTTAAGAGTAATAGGTCGCCTGATGCTCCCATGTACTTAACCATTTCTGGTGTTATACCATCATGCCCTGCTGCTTTGCCCATCTTGATTTTCTCTAGTGCTGCCCTCAGTTCTTCCATATTTATGTCATCTTCACCATCATTGGTTTTCTCTTCTGTGCTAGTGGTTATCATTTCTGATGCTTCACCATGCTCACCATCCAGGAGTTCTGAGAAATATTCTTTCCATCTTTCCATTACTTCCTTCGGGGCAGTAAGCAATTTGCCTTGCTTGTCCTTTATAAATTTGAGAGGGCATTGTTTTTCTTTCCTCATGTTCTTTAGGGTCTTATAGAACAATTTCTGGTTTTCTTGTGCATCTTTTTCTAGCTTTTCTCCAAATTCTTCCCAGGACTTCTGTTTTGCTGCTAGCACTTTGTTCTTTGCTTCTGTTCTGAGTGTCACATATTCTCTATATTTTTCCATCTGTCCTGTTGTGTTTATAGCTCCTAAGTATTGTTTCCATGCCATTTTCTTCTCTCTTATTTTCTCTCTGACTTCCTCTGTCCACCAAGGTGTCCTCTTTCTCTGGTTCCCAAGTCGGACTTCACCGCATGCTTCTGCAGCAGCTGTCTTTATGATATCCTTGAATTTATTCCAGAGGGTTTCCAAGTCATCAGGTCGTTCTTCTGTGTTGCTCACTGCTGTAGCAATAAGCCCCTGATATCTGGTCTTAATTTCTGGCTCTCTCAGCTTGTAGGTCCTAATGCTCATTTCTCCTGCTCGTTTACTTGGTTTCTTGCGTGATGTTGGGCAGTTCCTTGGCTGAGCAACTCTTTCAGTTGTTCGTTTGATTGTTAGCAGGTAGTGATCACTTCCAATCTCTGGCCCCCTCCAGGCTCTTGCATCTCGGACATATCTGAATGAGCTTCTCCGAACAATGGCATAGTCGATCACTGACTTCTCATTCTTGGTTGGTTCACATCTAGTGTATGCATGTATGCGCTTATGGGGGAACTTTGTGTTTGTAATGATCAGATTCTGCTCACTGCAGAATCTAAGGAGTCGCTTTCCATTGTCATTGAGAGTATCTTCTCCATATCTTCCGATAACTCCACCCCATCTAGCATGGTCATTTCCAACTCTGGCATTAAAATCTCCGAGCATAATAACTTCATCTAGGCAGTCATCCACTGTCCTTTGAAGCAGCTCGAAGATTTCCTCCTTGACCTCTGCTCTCTCATCCTCATTTGGCCTATACACTATGACCAGGTTGACTATGGTTTCTCCTTCTTTTAGTTTTACAACCATAATACGCTCCGAGACAAAGTTCCATCCCTTGATACTATCTTTTTGATTTTGGGCCACAATGCAACCGACGCCCCCTTTAGCTCTTTCAGATATGGGTACACCACTGTAGAGCAACGTGTTGCCATCGAGATCCATGATTCCTTGTCCTTTTTTCTTCGTTTCCGTTATAGCCAGGATTTCTAGTTTTGCTTTCCTCATCTCTTCCACCAGCTCCTCTTCCTTCCCATTTATACTTCTTGTGTTCCAAGTTCCATAAGTCGTAGTCCGTAGTCCGTTCCAGTTCGTCGCCTTTAGAATCAGTCCGGTTTTCTCTCTTGTAGTTCGCGTAATCATGATTTAAAGCAAACAGGTGATTGGCCTGTTGTGCCTTTGCATGGTGGAGGGGCTGCCTCCTTACGGCCTCCATGCAGGCCGCCCTCCTCCTTTTTCATCCGGGCTTGGGACCGGCATAGGCGGAGTTCATCTCCATAAAGCATATTTAAATGATCCAAAATCTACATCCAAGAAAGACGCTTTCAACAACATGCGTAGAATCGTCCAACATAAACTACGCCAGATGCGGGATTCATGGCTGAGTAATAAAGCAGATGAGCTCCAAGGCTTTGCTGACAGCCATGACTTGAAAAACTTTTACCTTGCACTCAAAGCGGTCTATGGTCCAACATCATCAGGATCATTTCCCCTCCTTAATGCAGATGGAAAAACACTAATTACAGATAAGGAAAAAATGCTCCAACGCTGGGCTGAACATTTTAATAATATCTTGAACCAGCCGTCATCTATTAACGACGAAGCCATCATCCGCCTGCCCCAAATTCCTATAAATGAAGCATTAGATGATGTACCAACTCTGGAGGAAACTAAAAACGCGATTCGTCAACTGTCTAGTGGAAAGGCTCCTGGCTCCGATTCAATTCCTGTTGAGGTTTATAAAGATGTCGGTGCAGTTCTGATAGAGAAACTTCATATGATCTTCCAGCAAATGTGGCAGAGTGAAACCATCCCACACGATCTCAAAGATGCCTCAATTTTACATCTATATAAACGTAAAGGTAATCGCCAAGACTGCAACAATCATCGAGGCATCTCTCTTTTATTAATCGCTGGGAAGATATTCGCCAGAATCCTTTTGAATCGCCTTACGGCTGTCGTGGAATATTCTAATCCACATATATAAATTAAAGGGTAAATGTAAAGCGTAACAAAGTTGATAGTAAAAGCCTACTATATTATTACCCGCTTTCTTCAATGAAACGTGTGCTGTATTTCTTGGAAAAACATTGAGAGGCAGACTGCGTAATGACCTAAATTAATCCTAACATTAATTATACTGCGTTACCAAAACGAACGAACAGATGGACTCAAATAGAAAGAGAGAGGGAGGGCTGAAAATCAGGAACGCATGCAACACGCGTCGCGCGATACACAATTACTACTATCACGCGTGTAAGGCCACATGCACTAACTTTTTTTTTCAGACGGACAGTGATAAATTCACTACCCTTCCCAGAGTTAGGTTTTAAAATCACGAAAAACGCTTATTAGAAAAGATAACATTAGATGGGTTTACGTTTAAAAACATTACAGTACCCAGACAGCACATCTTCGAAACAAGAGGTCGAAGAAATTGCATATTTTGAACGCAGCCACTTAGCTCTTTTAAATTTGTATATTTGGGTTCCTTAGGGTTTGCTGACAAAGAATATGTAAAACGTTACGCAAATAGTCTAGGAATTAACAAGTTATAACCAAAATAAAATAGTGGGGATGCCTGACAGCATGAAATCATTTCTGCTCATAAAATTTTTTTATAACGTGTTTGAAAAAACCTTACGTACAGAAATAGCCTACCATGTAAACTCCAAATTGATTGGAGCGCAACAAATATAAGACTAAACACGATTGGTCGGACTATAAATACTATCTTTGGTTGTTAGGGGAGACGTAGGAAGTTAAAATTTTTTCAAACCCTTGTCGAAACGGGGCTCCATTGGCCAGACTCGCTGATATACTCACTTAGGAGCGTTAGTTCGAGACCACTAGTTCAAATAAGCTTGATAAAGCAACAGTGCGTTGAAGCCAGCTCACATTTTTGCTAAAATAAAAGCCTGGAACATAAGCAGATGGGAATTTGTGCCAGTATTTGTGCCAGAATTCATTGCTAATCAACGTATCTGTGTTTGTTTCCATGAATTGTGGTAAGCTTGAAACATTCAGTATCTTTTTAATGAAAATTGAATGTGAATTGTTAATTTATGCCTGTATATATGTGTAGTTCAGTAGCAAACATGATGTAAAGCCTATAATGCTCCAGCCTGAACAGAAGGTGTCGGAGGAAAGTAAAACTGCATGGAATGGCCAAACAGTACACTGACACCTAGATTATTGATTAGACAGAAATAATGCTGGAAGTGCAGAGGCGTAGTAACCATTAAGGAGGTTAATACTGGTATAAAGTATTTCAGATGAAGCTGACAGTTGGCTTAACGCTCTGAACTCAATGTTTGTGATGTATTGTGCTCAGTGTAAAAAGAGAGTATAAATTAGTTATGAAGTAGAAGGTACATCCTTCTTGTTTTCAGGGACCGTGGTCTTGATGGTATTGAGCAGCACCTGGTCAGAGCTTTGCTGAATCCAGAGTCGGACAGCATACTCCTTGGTCCATTTAGCTATCAGTGAGGTGTCTCCAGAGCACAGGGGAGAAATCGAGCAGAGGAGTCTTTTCCTGCCGCCATCACGCAAGATAAGCTGATGTGGCCAGCTGAGCTCAAAATTATGTACCCCATCTTAAAATAACATTGTAACATAAACTTAAGAGGGGAAGTAAATTGTTTTAATAACAGGAACTGAGAACATCTCCAATACTAGCTCCCATAAAGACAAACTATTGAAGTCATGATGACAAATACCAACAGAGCTTGAACAAAACAAAACCAGTATTACCTCATATTACTACTACACAACTGACACACATAGGATACTTTTAATAATATATGTCACTACAATATTCATATTGAGAAATTCTGTACATATAACTTGTAATTAAAATTGATTGTGATTCCTGGTTCCCTTTGTATTTGAATCAGGACACATATTCATTCATAACAGCAATGAATACATATTGTTATTTGAAAAGTTATCAGTGACTCCTTTAAGATATCCTTTAGAGTGTTATATGTATGTGAGTGTCACAGTGTTGTCAAGTGTGGTGGAATAAATTAAATTGTTTATCTGTCTGTTGTTGTTATGACTTACACTTCATCATACACATACCCTAGACATACAACGTAGTCATCACACTATTCCAGAATAATTCTGACTGAGATATATATATGTGGCAGCAAGTAAGGTTATCTATAATACACTACTCTTATTAGATATAGATACCTTCACAGCTGATCTCAGTCAGTACACTAAGTCCCCTATAAATATTTATAACATCCCACTTCACCACATATATTGGGGTCTCGCTCGTCCGGGATTTTGAATCTTTCACTATTAAAAATATTGGGGGTAACTCACTTCAGGGAATAATAAGAATTAAAAGGTATCCTTGGGTGGAATTAAATAAGGTTGAGCTCACGGTGCCTGTGTTGTCCATTAGATATATAGTTAGAGATTGAATTGTTGGTTAGACATTGTATAAATTTACCTGATAGACAATGGCGGACCTGGCCAAGTTTCGATCTGCTGCTGTTCAGACTGCAAAAGAGTTAGGATTAGATGGGCAAGTTATGGTTGCCTATGTCACTACGGAATGTGACAAATTTATTGAACGCGAAGAAAGAAGGTTTGAAGCCGAAAGAAAGTTAGAGGCTGAAAGGGAAATTAAGAAGTTACAATTTGAGGCTGAGGCTGAGACTAAGAGGTTGCAGATTGAGGCTGACAAAGAGGCTAAAGCATTGGAAGCCGAGGAAAGAAGACAGGCTGCAGAAAGGGAAGAGAAGAAATTAGCTGCAGAAAGGGAAGCAGAAGAAAGAAGATTGACTGCAGAAAGGGAAGAGAAGAAATTAGCTGCAGAAAGGGAAGCAGAAGATAAAAGATTACAAAGGGAACATGAGTTACGACTAAGGGAGTTTGAGTTTCAAGGCCATGCTCCTGAAAATGGTGCCAGTCCCTTTGCCTCTGATGCCACTGCTGGCCAAGGAGCCTCAACCTCAGCTATGAATTTTCATTTAGATCATTTTGTTGAGAAAGACGATGATATAGAGAGCTACCTAAATAGGTATGAACTATTAGCTACCACGTATGGGTTAGAGAGAGAAAGGTGGAGCTTAAAGTTATCTCAAGGACTTCGTGGGGCAGCTTATGAAGTTTTTGCAAAAATGAGCAGAGGTGATCAGGAAAATTATGACATGCTAAAGCAGGCTCTTTTGTTAAGATATGAAAAGAATGCAGAATTCTATAGGAAAAAAATTTAGGAATGCTAAACTACTGTCAGGTGAAACCTATCACCAGTTCTCTGCACGAATAGAGACATACTTGGAGAAATGGACTTCTCTGGGGAAAACCCAAGATCTTAAGGAAATGGTCCTTATAGAGCAGCTAAGAGAGTCCATGGCTCCAGACCTGAGAAAGTTTCTCATGGAACAAGGTGCAGAGAGGCTGGGTGAGTTGCTAAATGTTGCTGAAAGGTATCAAGCAGCTCAAGCAGAGGTAACAGGTAATAAAAAGAAACAAGTGGATAACTTTAGGGCACCACAGAACTTTAATAAATTTGATCCTAAGGATCAAAACAAAGGTAAGCACCAATTTGATAGGCCACGGTATGAAAATAAAAATAAATTCCCACAATTCGATGAAAGGAAATATGATGAAAGAAAATCTTTCAACCAAGGAAAAAGGTGGTGTAAAAATTGTAAGATGAACAATCATGACACTGACCATTGTAGAAGGAAACCTCCTCATTGTGCTGCTATGACATCTGGGAAAAAGGAAAAGAAGGTCAAACCTGAAGAACTACAGGAACCCTACCACCCCCCAGTGTGTGAAGATGTCATCTGTAATGGTGTCACTATAAGGTGTTTATATGATACCGGTTTAGATTACGATTCCGTTGTGAGTTCTCACCTGGTGCAGGCCGATCAATATACCACAGAAACAGTGGAGATTCAAACTGCAACCAAGGATGTAGCTACCATGACACTTCCCGTCGCCCGAATAAAAGTGAAAACGCGATATGTGGAAGGAATCATAAAAGCAGCAGTGATAAATGAGCCAATCTACCCTCTAATATTGGGGTGTAGATATGTCTTCTTGGGGAATCCCAAGAGACCTGTGATATTGGCAACAGTGCAGACCAGATCACAGTCAAAAAAGGGGGAGGATAATCCAATAAATACTCATCCAGATGAGATGAGGAAGGCACAGGCTGAGGACAAAACACTCAAGCCATGTTTCAAGAAGTTGCCCAAATCTCATACACCTCCAGGCAAGGGAGAGTTTTATATGAAGAACAAACTGATATATAGGAAGGCTGGATCTGAATCCAATGGTCACGGACAGCTGGTCCTTCCCACTTCATATAGGACTAAAGTGTTGGAACTAGGGCATGCGATTCCCTTCAGTGGTCATATGGGAATCAGCGCAACAGGACAGCGAATAGCTTGTCACTATTTCTGGCCAGGAATAACTGAAGATATCAAACGATATGTAAAATCCTGTCCAGAGTGCCAACGAGTAGCACCTAAACATTGGACTGCACCAGCAACTCTGGGGGAAATGCCCATAGTGGGAACACCCTTTGAGAGAGTTGCCGTGGATCTTGTGGGACCTCTCACCCGAACCAAGAGAAGGAACAGCTACATTCTGACTCTGGTGGACACTTGTTCTATGTGGGGAGAGGCTGTAGCCCTGTCATCGATTGATTCTAAACATGTGGCAGAGGCATTGCTCACAATTTTCACAAGGTTAGGCTTTCCCAATCAAATCTTGACTGATAATGGCTCTCAGTTCAAGGGGAAACTAACTGAAGAAGTTTTCAGGATCTTCCAGGCCAAACACTTCCATTGTAGTGTGTATCATCCCCAAGGGAACGGCCAAGTGGAAAGATTTAACGGCACATTGATGTCGATCCTGAGAAAGTTGGCACACGAAAAACCAGATACATGGGACCAGTACCTGCACGCCGCCCTCTTTGCTTATAGGGAGGTACCCCATAGTTCAACCGGTATGGCCCCGGCAACATTATTGTTGGAAGGCCAATAAAAGGTCCACTCGAAGCTTTGTTAAGAACGTGGACTGATGAAAAGGCAGAGGAAAACATTACATCTTCATACCAATATGTGAATGAGCTGACCACTCGTTTAAAAACTGGCTGGAAACTTGCCAATGAAAATTTGAAACAAGCCAGGAAGAAACATGCTGCCTATTATAACAGGAAGGCGAAAGACAGAAATTTGGCTGTGGGAGAGAAAGTACTGCTTCTTTTGCCCGGGAGTCAGAATAAGTTACAAATTGGATGGCAGGGTCCATATACAGTTTTAGAGAAGGTATCTAGAACAAATTATAAGATAGATAAGAAGGGGAAAGAAAAAATCTATCATGTGAATCTCCTGAAGAAATATTTGGAAAGAGAACATCAGGAAGAGACACACTTGTTGACCTTGTCCATCGCCATGGAGATGAAAAAGGAACCACTTTCATCATTTGAGTATCCATTACACCCCTGTGAGACAGCAGCACAGGTGAAAATCAGTACACATTTAACGAAAACTCAGAAAGAGAGAGTGCAACAGGTTCTAAATAATCATGCAGAGGTGTTAACAGACCGACCAGGGCATACAAACCTATTGGAATATGATATGAAACTGATAGACCCCACACCTGTCTGTATGAAACCATATTCGATTCCGTTTGCTAAGGAGAAAGCTTTGAAGGAAGAGATAGACTATCTATTGAAGGAGGGAATTATTTCACACAGTGAATCCTCATATAGTTCCGGTGTTGTACTCTTAAGGAAGCCCTCTGGAGAACATAGACTCTGTATAGATTACAGGAGACTGAATGCTATTACAGAAGGACAGGTGGATCCATTGCCGGATACAAATCAGCTGTTTGCCAGACTAAATAAAGCTAAATATTTCTCAAAAGTGGATCTGAGTAAAGGATACTATCAGATTCCAGTAAAGCCTGAGGTTAGACCATACCTAGCTTTTAGTACCTCAGAAGGACACTATGAGTTTATAGATTGCCATTTGGATTGAAGAATGCGCCTAGTGTCTTCTCTAGAATGATGAGAAAATTATTGGACCCTCTGAATAATCCATGTATAACAAATTTCATGGATGATATCCTGATAGCAACAGAAACATTTGAGGAACACATTGACTCTCTGAACATGCTGTTTAATCGACTTAGGGAGGCAAATTTAACAGCCCGACCAACCAAATGTTGCGTTGGATGTAAAGAATTGGAATTTTTGGGACACACAGTTTATCAGGGAAACATGACCCCTGACCCAAAGAATTTAGAGAAACTACAGAAAGCCCCGAGACCACAAACCAAGAAGGACGTGAGATCCTTTGTCTTATTATGTGGTTTCTACCAGAAGTATATCAAAAACTTTAATTCCATATGTGCACCGTTAACTGATTTGACACGTAAAGGACATCCAGATCGCATTACATGGACACCACAATGTGAAATGACTTACCAAGAATTGAAGGAAAAGCTCACAAGTAAACCCATTTTGAAATTACCTGACTTAAGTCAAGAATTCATAGTAAGGACGGATGCAAGTAATATTGGGTTAGGTGCAACTCTACTACAGAAATCAGATGCATTGGATGGGGAATTAAGCCCAGTGGCATATGCTAGCAGAAAATTGAATAAAGCCGAAATCAATTACTCAACTAGCGAAAAAGAATGTCTTGCAGTAATATGGGCAATAAAGAAATTCAATATTTATCTGTATGGGAAGGCCTTTAAGTTGCAAACAGACCACAAACCTTTATCGTTTCTAGCACAGGCTAGGCATGAGAACTCCAGGTTACTCCGATGGTCTTTACTTTTGGCTCCATATAATTTTAGCATTGAGTATATATCTGGAAAAACAAATTTGGGAGCGGATTTTTTAAGCCGCCATCCGTGTGATGAGAATCACCGTAAACCCCAGAAATAATAATAAATTTCTCTATGTGTATATATAGAATAAAGGACTGACATATAATGTCTGTTTTAAGAGGGGAGATGTCGTGGAATATTCTAATCCACATATATAAATTAAAGGTAAATGTAAAGCGTAACAAATAAATTCTAATAAAGAAAAGAGCAATGGTAAAATAACAGTGCTGTCACAAGGAATGTACTCGAAATCCCCTTTGTTTTATGCTTCGTCTGCAAATTGTAACGCTTTCACGTTGATAGTAAAAGCCTACTATATTATTACCCGCTTTCTTCAATGAAACGTGTGCTGTATTTCTTGGAAAAACATTGAGAGGCAGACTGCGTAATGACCTAAATTAATCCTAACATTAATTATACTGCGTTACCAAAACGAACGAACAGATGGACTCAAATAGAAAGAGAGAGGGAGGGCTGAAAATCAGGAACGCATGCAACACGCGTCGCGCGATACACAATTACTACTATCACGCGTGTAAGGCCACATGCACTAACTTTTTTTTTTCAGACGGACAGTGATAAATTCACTACCCTTCCCAGAGTTAGGTTTTAAAATCACGAAAAACGCTTATTAGAAAAGATAACATTAGATGGGTTTACGTTTAAAAACATTACAGTACCCAGACAGCACATCTTCGAAACAGGAGGTCGAAGAAATTGCATATTTTGAACGCAGCCACTTAGCTCTTTTAAATTTGTATATTTGGGTTCCTTAGGGTTTGCTGACAAAGAATATGTAAAACGTTACGCAAATAGTCTAGGAATTAACAAGTTATAACCAAAATAAAATAGTGGGGATGCCTGACAGCATGAAATCATTTCTGCTCATAAAATTTTTTTTATAACGTGTTTGAAAAAACCTTACGTACAGAAATAGCCTACCATGTAAACTCCAAATTGATTGGAGCGCAACAAATATAAGACTAAACACGATTGGTCGGACTATAAATACTATCTTTGGTTGTTAGGGGAGACGTAGGAAGTTAAAATTTTTTCAAACCCTTGTCGAAACGTGGCTCCATTGGCCAGACTCGCTGATATACTCACTTAGGAGCGTTAGTTCGAGACCACTAGTTCAAATAAGCTTGATAAAGCAACAGTGCGTTGAAGCCAGCTCACATTTTTGCTAAAATAAAAGCCTGGAACATAAGCAGATGGGAATTTGTGCCAGTATTTGTGCCAGAATTCATTGCTAATCAACGTATCTGTGTTTGTTTCCATGAATTGTGGTAAGCTTGAAACATTCAGTATCTTTTAATGAAAATTGAATGTGAATTGTTAATTTATGCCTGTATATATATGTGTAGTTCAGTAGCAAACATGATGTAAAGCCTATAATGCTCCAGCCTGAACAGAAGGTGTCGGAGGAAAGTAAAACTGCATGGAATGGCCAAACAGTACACTGACACCTAGATTATTGATTAGACAGAAATAATGCTGGAAGTGCAGAGGCGTAGTAACCATTAAGGAGGTTAATACTGGTATAAAGTATTTCAGATGAAGCTGACAGTTGGCCTAACGCTCTGAACTCAATGTTTGTGATGTATTGTGCTCAGTGTAAAAAGAGAGTATAAATTAGTTATGAAGTAGAAGGTACATCCTTCTTGTTTTCAGGGACCGTGGTCTTGATGGTATTGAGCAGCACCTGGTCAGAGCTTTGCTGAATCCAGAGTCGGACAGCATACTCCTTGGTCCATTTAGCTATCAGTGAGGTGTCTCCAGAGCACAGGGGAGAAATCGAGCAGAGGAGTCTTTTCCTGCCGCCATCACGCAAGATAAGCTGATGTGGCCAGCTGAGCTCAAAATTATGTACCCCATCTTAAAATAACATTGTAACATAAACTTAAGAGGGGAAGTAAATTGTTTTAATAACAGGAACTGAGAACATCTCCAATACTAGCTCCCATAAAGACAAACTATTGAAGTCATGATGACAAATACCAACAGAGCTTGAACAAAACAAAACCAGTATTACCTCATATTACTACTACACAACTGACACACATAGGATACTTTAATAATATATGTCACTACAATATTCATATTGAGAAATTCTGTACATATAACTTGTAATTAAAATTGATTGTGATTCCTGGTTCCCTTTGTATTTGAATCAGGACACATATTCATTCATAACAGCAATGAATACATATTGTTATTTGAAAAGTTATCAGTGACTCCTTTAAGATATCCTTTAGAGTGTTATATGTATGTGAGTGTCACAGTGTTGTCAAGTGTGGTGGAATAAATTAAATTGTTTATCTGTCTGTTGTTGTTATGACTTACACTTCATCATACACATACCCTAGACATACAACGTAGTCATCACACTATTCCAGAATAATTCTGACTGAGATATATATATATGTGGCAGCAAGTAAGGTTATCTATAATACACTACTCTTATTAGATATAGATACCTTCACAGCTGATCTCAGTCAGTACACTAAGTCCCCTATAAATATTTATAACATCCCACTTCACCACAACGGCTCATCTTGACAAAGGTCTTTTACCTGAAAGTCAGTGTTGATTCCGGAAAGAACGTGGAACCACAGATATGGTGTTCGCTGCAAGACAGCTACAAGAAAAATGCCAAGAACAGCACTGTGACCTGTACACAGCTTTCATCGACTTGACAAAGGCGTTCGACACGGTCAGTAGAGAGGGTCTATGGAAGATCATGGCAAAATACGGCTGCCCAAAGAAATGTATCACAATAGTGCAGCAACTGCATGATGGAATGCAGGCTAGAGTTCAGGAAAACGGTGAGCTATCAGAGCCTTTCCCTGTCTCAAATGGAGTTAAACAAGGGTGCGTACTTGCACCGACTCTGTTCAGTATCATGTTTTCTGCTATGCTGACTGATACTTTTAGAGACGGGGACACAGGAATCGACATTAGTTATCGTATTGATGGAAAATTGTTTAACCTTAGGAGGCTTCAAGCAAAAACAAAGGTCAAATCACACACCATCAGAGATCTTCTGTTTGCTGATGATTGTGCCCTCAATGCTGGCTCAGAGGCTGATCTGCAGCATAGTGTAGTGGTGTTGATGGTATTGTATGATGGTGATATTACTAAATGTAATTGTATGAGGCCAGCTGTGAAGGCTCCTGAGATAAAATGTAGTTGAGAATTGTCAGAAGGCCTTTCTTGCTACCACTACGACCTCACACTTAATTTTTTTTAATGAATGTGGCTACGTAAAGTGTCTAGGGTTATGATATGTAGTGTGGTGTAATAGGTTATAGATATACCCACAGATATTTAACAAGACTAATAATATTAATAAATGTTAAAATACACTGAACTAACTCACGTGTGTAAAATTTTTTGATAAAATTATATTACATTTATTTTGTTCTGGATCAATTTTTTAGGTTGACCAGAACTTAAAAGGATTTAGAGATTATGAAAGAAATGCATGGAATATTATATCATAAATGCAATAGTGTACATATATATGTACTATACTAGTTAGTTTTATTAAAATGTTCTAGTAGTCATCTACTTGGGAGGATAGTTAATGTTTGTGCTGTTGGGGTGGCCTCATCACACCTGTCTATATTGACTACACAGTGTCCAGAAAATGGTGGGAATTTTTATGGGGATATTAGTAACTACAAAGCGTTGGTGAATGTCCAGCAGACCAGAGGCTCACTCATCTTGTAGTTGTAGCTCTGGTGCTGAAATCAGGTGGTCCCACCTCTCCGTGCTGGCGGGCAATAATGGTGGTCTCTGTCACAAGTACTGCACAGATACACTCGAGTAAAGTCACCAACTGAATAGACACTGCTTTGTTGACAACAGAAACTCACAGCTCTGCAATCAAAGTATGGGCCATGTGTCAAAATCTATTCTCTACCCACGTCTGGACACAAAACTGACACAACAACCACATCATACAGACAGGTCAGATCTCTCTGACCAAACAGCACATTTACCATGGTGGTTTTACATCAGATAGATCCTCCCAGACCATAGATTCTGAAAAATATTTATTAGTTTTCTGCCCTAAAAGAGGATAGGTAATATGTTTCATTATTCTCAACACTTGATCTGTCTTGCCTAACCCTTGCTGGAGTTTATGTATATTGTTGGTCCCTAGACCCTGACTTGGGCGGGGGGTCTAGAGCAAATCCCTACTTGTTTGTAAGGCTAGATTTCGATATGGCAGTATCAAATCACTCAAACATGAAACAATATTCAAAATATATAAAGAAATAATTTCAATCTTACCAGATTATGAATAAATAACACAGAATTGCTAGCAAAACTCAGCTGAGCTGCTGGCTATAGTATGGCGTCCCTAAACTTCTTTCACTTTCTTTCATATGGAAATCACCACACTTTAAAATCTGTGTCTATCACTGAACAACTATTGAGAAATGACCCCAAATCCGCGTCTAAGCGCCGACAATATGCTTGTCTGTGGCCAATCACTGCCTAGGTTTTTTTGAATTTCAAATTTCCTACACTAAAGTCATTTCAGTCATGCTTCAGTCAAGTATGGATGGTTATCTGTTAGTCTGTCCGTCTCTACTTGTGTTTCTACAAAAATGTACTTGATTTTTGAACCAACCTTTCTCTCCCCTCCAAATTTTTGTCGTTAAAAGTTATTTTTAGACACAGCCACCACAATATCCCGTCTCTTCCATACTAAGTAGATTTGAACACCTGCGTCTCGAGGTCGTGTTTTTTTGTGCAATTAGCGACACTTTTAGATTCAATACAGTCTGTCGATGATGTGAACAACACTGTCTTTTGTCATTATCTTCAATATTATCTATCCGTCTGTAAAATTAAGAACATATTAGTTCACTGCTCAGAATGGGCCATCCGGCCAGCTAATTTTTATATTCCTAACATTAATATTAAGAAAAAAGTACTTTTTAAATTTTGTAATATTCCAAACATCTGCGTTTTAGCCGCTGAATTCAAATCAAGGGCTTGGTATTGCAAAAGCGTCCAATAAATGACTGTGGCGTAACATATCTATGGTCCCTTCTGTCGAGTTGCTTACTTTTTATGTCAACTTGGGAAACGTGACTTTTCTCCGTTTCCCCCCCAATTGCGTCTCCTTAGCCTTTCTAGTCTCACGCAATCTTTCCAGTCATATTTTTTTCCTTTTTGATCCGCCGTTCCCCTCCTGTCTAGCAAGTCAATTATTATGGAGGATGATGACCCGCGGTCTAGGCGATCATGTACTATTCGCAGCCTACGCATTATGTTTTTATCCTTAAATGTTATCTTTGGAGGTATTTTACCGTTGTATCTCTGTCAATTTCACTACACATCTCCCCACTTGAAAACATGCCTATGGCAAGTTCCAAAAACCAGCGATACACATAGGTAAAATTACTCCTCACGTCTGCCACTACTCTAATTTTGATCACAGGGGTGCCGACTGAGGAAATCTGCACCGACATTCAATTTGCCTGGGATATATTGGATACTGAACTGATAAGGTTGAAGCAATAAAGACCACCTCAGCAATCTTGCGTTTTCATGCTTAGCCTGAGATAAAAATACGAGAGGCTGATGGTCCGTCTCCACCACAAAAGTCCTACCATACAGATAGATTTGAAACTTCTTTATTGCCCAGATTAACGCTAAACATTCTTTTTCGCTTGTGGAGTATCCTTGTTCCGCCTTATTCAATTTGCGGCTTGCATAAGCGACTGGTTTCAGTTCCCCATCAGGTGAAGATGATCTTTGCAACAAAGCCCCTCCGAGTCCTACATTACTTGCATCGGTTCTTAAGACAAAGTCCTGTGTCAAATCAGGCAGTTTGAGAATAGGCTTGCTAGTGAGTTTTTCTTTTAACTCTTGGAACGCTAGTTCACATTGTGCAGTCCAAATAATTTTATCTGGAAGTCCCTTGCGAGTCAGATCAGTCAGAGGAGCACAAATAGCGTTAAAATTCTTGATGTATTTCTGATAAAATCCGCATAACGACACAAATGATCGCACGTCCTTTTTTGTTTGCGGCCTAGGTGCTCTCTGCAGTTTTTCCAAATTCTTAGGATCAGGGGTCATATTACCCTGATATACAGTGTGTCCCAAGAATTCCAACTCTTTGCATCCAATACAACATTTTGTTGGCCTAGCAGTTAAGTTCGCCTCCCGAAGTCTATCAAACAACATCTCCAGAGCTTCAATGTGTTCTTCAAATGTCTCGGTGGCGACGAGAATATCATCCATGAAATTTGTGATACATGGGTTATTCAGGGGATCCAACAATTTGCGCATCATCCTTGAAAACACACTCGGAGCATTTTTCAGTCCGAATGGTAGCATATTGAATTCATAATGTCCATCCGAAGTGCTAAAAGCCAAATAAGGTCTCACTTCAGGCTTCACTGGGATCTGGTAATAGCCTTTACTAAGATCCACCTTTGAAAAGTATTTTGCCTTGTTCAGTCTGGCAAATAACTGTTTTGTGTCTGGTAATGGATCCACTTGTCCTTCTGTGACAGCATTCAGTTTCCTGTAATCTATGCACAGTCTGTGTTCCCCAGACGGTTTTCTCAACAAAACGACACTAGAACTAAAAGATGATTCACTGTGCGAAATAATCCCCTCCTTCAACAAATACTCTATTTCTTCCTTCAATGCCTTCTCCTTCGCGAACGGAATAGAATAGGCTCTCATACAGATTGGGTTTGAGTCTACCAGTTTCATGTCATACTGTAGCAAATTTGTATGGCCTGGTTTATCTGTTAATACATCTGTATGTTCCTCCAGAACTTGTTGAACTCTCTCCCTCTGGTTTTTAGTCAGGTGCTTACTGACTTTTACCTGTGCTGCGGTTTCACAAGGATGTAATGGGTATTCATGTGAGGTGAGTGGTTCTTTTTGCATCTGGGTTGCAATAGCCAAGGTCAATAAGGGGGTGCTTTCCTGGAGTGGTCTGTCCAGATACTTCTTTAACAGGTTTACATGATAAACTTTCTCCTTCCCCTTTTTGTCAATTTTATAGTTTGTTCTAGACACCTTCTCTAGAACCGTATATGGACCTTGCCAACCAATTTGTAATTTATTCTGGCTTCCGGGTAGTAGAAGCAGCACCTTCTCTCCGACTGCCAGTTCCCTGTCCTTTGCCTTCCTATTAAAATATGCTGCATGTTTCTTCCTGGCTTGCTTCAAATTATCATTTGCCAGTTTCCATCCAGCTTTCAAACGAGTGGTCAGTTCGTTCACGTATTGATACGATGAGGTAACAGTCTCTTCCGCCTTCTCATCTGTCCAGGTCCTTAATAGGGCTTCTAATGGACCTTTTATTGGCCTCCCAAATAGCAGAGTTGCGGGAGCCATCCCGGTTGAACTATGTGGTACCTCCCGGTAAGCAAACAATGCGGCGGGCAGGAATTGATCCCACAGATCCGGTTTTTCGTGTGCCAGCTTTCTCAGGATAGAAATGAGAGTCCCGTTGAACCTCTCTACCTGGCCGTTCCCTTGTGGATGGTACGGACTACAATGAAAGTGTCTGGCTTGAAATAGCTTAAAAACTTCTTCCGTTAGTTTCCCCTTGAACTGAGAACCATTATCCGTCAAGATTTGATGCGGGAATCCTAATCGGGTAAATATTGTAAGTAGTGCCTCTGCTACATGTTTTGAATCAATTGATGGCAGGGCTACCGCCTCTCCCCACATAGAACAAGTGTCCACCAGAGTAAGGATGTAACTGTTCCTCCTCTTGGTCCGAGTGAGAGGTCCTACAATATCCACTGCAACCCTCTCAAAAGGTGTTCCCACTATGGGCATTTCCCCTAGAGTTGCAGGAGCAGTCCAGTGCTTTGGAGCTACCCTTTGACATTCTGGGCAGGATTTGACATATCTTTTTATATCCTCCGTTATCCCTGGCCAGAAGTAATGACAAGCTATACGCTGTCCTGTGGCGCTGATCCCCATGTGACCACTGAAGGGAATCGCATGCCCGAGTTCCATCACTTTATCTCTATATGAAGTGGGAAGAACCAGCTGGTTATGACCATTTGTTCCAGTTCCGGCCTTCCTGTATAAGAGTTTGTTCTTCATGAAATATTCCCCCTTGCTCGGAGGTGTGTGGCATTTGGGCAATTTTTTAAAACATGGCTTGAGTGTCCTATCCTCAGCCTGCGCCTTCCTCATCTCCTCTGGATGAGCATTTATAGGTTCACCTTCTTCCTCCTTCTTCTGTGACCTGGTCTGCACTGTCGCCATGATCACAGGTTTCTCGGGGGTTCCCCAAGAAGACGTATCTACACCCCAATATCAGAGGGTAGATTGGTTCATCTATCACTGCTGCTCTGATTTCTCCTTCCACATAGCGAGTTTTCACCGTTATCCTTGCGATGGGAAGTGTCATGAGTGGTATGTCCTTAGTCGCCCCTTGTATTTCCACTGTTTCTGTGGTATACTGACTTGGGTCCACTAGGCTAGACTTCACAACTGAATCATAATCCAAACCTGTATCATAAAGGCACCTTATGGTGACCCCATTACAAATAACATCCTCACAAACTGGGGGGTGATAAGGTTCCTGTTGTCCCTTAGGATTAACCTTTAATCTTTGCGTCCCCGACTTCATTGCAGCAATGTTTGAAGGTTTCCTTCTACAAAATTCGGTGTTATGGTTATCCTTCTTGCACCATTTACACCATCTTTTTCCTTGGTTCAACGGTTTTCTTTCATTGAACTTTTGGTCATTGAACTGTGAGTTTCTGTCGCGATAGTCATTTCTTGGCCGCTCAAAGTTTGTCCTACCTTTATTTCCCTGCTCTCTATTATCAAATTTATTAAATTGCTGTGGAGCTTTAAAATTGTCTATGTGCTTCTTTTTAGCACCACTTACCTCTGCCTGGGCTGCCTGATACCTCTCAGCAACATTTAAAATTTCCCCCAACTTCTCTGCACCTTGTTCCATGAGAAATTTTCTCATGTCTGGAGCCATGGACTCTCTCAATTGCTCAATCATGATCATTTCTTTAAGATCTTGGGTCTTCCCCAGAGCCGTCCATTTCTCCAAATAGGTTTCTAGTCTAGCAGAGAATTGGTGGTATGTCTCCCCAGACAACAGTTTGGCATTTCTAAATTTCTTACGATAAAATTCACCATTCTTCTCGTACCTTAATAACAAAGCCTGCTTTAACATGTCATAATTGTCTTGGTCTTCCCTGTTCATTTTGGCAAATACTTCATAAGAAGTACCTCTCAATCCTTGTGATAGCTTTAAGCTCCACCTCTCTCTCTCTAACCCATAGGTAGTAGCTAATAACTCAAAACGTCCTAGGTACCCCTCTATGTCATCGTCTTTTTCAACAAAATGGTCTAAATGAAACCCCATAGCTGAGTTTGAGGCTCCCAGACTGGGCGTAGCATCTGAGGCAAAAGGGCTGGCACCATTTTCAGGAGCCTGGCCTTGTAATTCCAGCTCCCTTAGTCGTAATTCGTGCTCCCTTTGCAACCTTCTATCTTCTGCCTCCCTTTCGGCCTTTTTTTCTTCTGCCTCCCTTTGCTGTCGTTTTTCTTCTGCCTCAATTTGCAGCCTCTTAGTCTCAGCCTCTAACTTCTTCTCTTCAACCAACCTGTCAGACTCCAATTTTCTTTCAGCCTCTTTTTCTAATCTCCTTTCTTCCCGTTCAATATATTTATCACATTCAGCCGTTACGTATTGAATTAAAATTTGACCATCCATTCCCATCTCCTTCGCGGTGAGCACAGCAGCTGATCTAAATTTTGCCAGCTCCGCCATACTTTTTAGACAATATAATAATATACAAGATAAATCTCTAACCAGTAAATACACTAAGTACTTCTTATGACTATAGTCTAACCAATTCTAACTAACCAGTTAACTAATTAATTATTACTGGCTGTGAAGATTCACCAACTTTTATCTGCAGGGACACTTTTAATTTTAAAGGGAATTTTACAATTTATTTCCCTACTTTTATTTCTCCCACCAGGAGATCCTAATATTACTGTTGGGCTAATTATCCCTGGACAAGACCCCAATTTATGTAGTGGGTGTTGATGGTATTGTATGATGGTGATATTACTAAATGTAATTGTATGAGGCCAGCTGTGAAGGCTCCTGAGATAAAATGTAGTTGAGAATTGTCAGAAGGCCTTTCTTGCTACCACTACGACCTCACACTTAATTTTTTTTTTTTTTAATGAATGTGGCTACGTAAAGTGTCTAGGGTTATGATATGTAGTGTGGTGTAATAGGTTATAGATATACCCACAGATATTTAACAAGACTAATAATATTAATAAATGTTAAAATACACTGAACTAACTCACGTGTGTAAATTTTTTGATAAAATTATATTACATTTATTTTGTTCTGGATCAATTTTTTAGGTTGACCAGAACTTAAAAGGATTTAGAGATTATGAAAGAAATGCATGGAATATTATATCATAAATGCAATAGTGTACATATATATGTACTATACTAGTTAGTTTTATTAAAATGTTCTAGTAGTCATCTACTTGGGAGGATAGTTAATGTTTGTGCTGTTGGGGTGGCCTCATCACACCTGTCTATATTGACTACACAGTGTCCAGAAAATGGTGGGAATTTTTATGGGGATATTAGTAACTACAAAGCGTTGGTGAATGTCCAGCAGACCAGAGGCTCACTCATCTTGTAGTTGTAGCTCTGGTGCTGAAATCAGGTGGTCCCACCTCTCCGTGCTGGCGGGCAATAATGGTGGTCTCTGTCACAAGTACTGCACAGATACACTCGAGTAAAGTCACCAACTGAATAGACACTGCTTTGTTGACAACAGAAACTCACAGCTCTGCAATCAAAGTATGGGCCATGTGTCAAAATCTATTCTCTACCCACGTCTGGACACAACACTGACACAACAACCACATCATACAGACAGGTCAGATCTCTCTGACCAAACAGCACATTTACCATGGTGGTTTTACATCAGATAGATCATCCCAGACTATAGATTCTGAAAAATATTTATTAGTTTTCTGCCCTAAAAGAGGATAGGTAATATGTTTCATTATTCTCAACACTTGATCTGTCTTGCCTAACCCTTGCTGGAGTTTATGTATATTGTTGGTCCCTAGACCCTGACTTGGGCGGGGGGTCTAGAGCAAATCCCTACTTGTTTGTAAGGCTAGATTTCGATATGGCAGTATCAAATCACTCAAACATGAAACAATATTCAAAATATATAAAGAAATAATTTCAATCTTACCAGATTATGAATAAATAACATAGAATTGCTAGCAAAACTCAGCTGAGCTGCTGGCTATAGTATGGCGTCCCTAAACTTCTTTCACTTTCTTTCATATGGAAATCACCACACTTTAAAATCTGTGTCTATCACTGAACAACTATTGAGAAATGACCCCAAATCCGCGTCTAAGCGCCGACAATATGCTTGTCTGTGGCCAATCACTGCCTAGGTTTTTTTGAATTTCAAATTTCCTACACTAAAGTCATTTCAGTCATGCTTCAGTCAAGTATGGATGGTTATCTGTTAGTCTGTCCGTCTCTACTTGTGTTTCTACAAAAATGTACTTGATTTTTGAACCAACCTTTCTCTCCCCTCCAAAATTTTTGTCGTTAAAAGTTATTTTTAGACACAGCCACCACAATATCCCGTCTCTTCCATACTAAGTAGATTTGAACACCTGCGTCTCGAGGTCGTGTTTTTTTGTGCAATTAGCGACACTTTTAGATTCAATACAGTCTGTCGATGATGTGAACAACACTGTCTTTTGTCATTATCTTCAATATTATCTATCCGTCTGTAAAATTAAGAACATATTAGTTCACTGCTCAGAATGGGCCATCCGGCCAGCTAATTTTTATATTCCTAACATTAATATTAAGAAAAAAGTACTTTTTAAATTTTGTAATATTCCAAACATCTGCGTTTTAGCCGCTGAATTCAAATCAAGGGCTTGGTATTGCAAAAGCGTCCAATAAATGACTGTGGCGTAACATATCTATGGTCCCTTCTGTCGAGTTGCTTACTTTTTATGTCAACTTGGGAAACGTGACTTTTCTCCGTTTCCCCCCCCCCAATTGCGTCTCCTTAGCCTTTCTAGTCTCACGCAATCTTTCCAGTCATATTTTTTTCCTTTTTGATCAGCCGTTCCCCTCCTGTCTAGCAAGTCAATTATTATGGAGGATGATGACCCGCGGTCTAGGCGATCATGTACTATTCGCAGCCTACGCATTATGTTTTTATCCTTAAATGTTATCTTTGGAGGTATTTTACCGTTGTATCTCTGTCAATTTCTCTACACATAGTGTGGATAGATTCTCCGAAGCCTGCGCCAACTTTGGGCTTACCATCAACACGAAGAAAACAGAAATCATGTACCAACCAGCTCCTGGCACAGTTTATACTGAGCCAGTCATCAAGGTTAATGGTGAGAAACTGAATGTTGTGAACAGATTCACATACCTTGGTAGCACACTATCCCAGAACATTGTCATTGATGATGAGGTGAACACCAGGATCTCCAAAGCCAGCAGCACATTTGGCAGACTATACACCAACGTTTGGCATCGAAGTGGCATTAGTCTACAGACAAAGCTGAAGGTGTACAGTGCTGCGGTGCTTCCAGTGCTGCTATATGCATGTGAAACATGGACTGTATACAGGCGCCACGTAAGAACCTAACCCCCTTCCATACAGTCTGTCTCAGGAAGATAATGAACATCAAATGGCAAGACAAGATCCCGGATACCGCCGTTCTTGACAGAGCTGGTATCCCTAGTATTGATACTATTCTGATGCAGTCACAAATTCGCTGGGCAGGTCATGTAGTCCGCATGCCAGACCATCGACTGCCAAAGATACTCTTTTATGGTGAGATGCAGAAGGGTAAACGCTCCCATGGTGGCCAAAAGAAGCGCTTCAAAGACACGTTAAAGACGTCATTGAAACCTTTGACATAAACCCAGACACATGGGAAGCTGCTGCGCAAGACCGAACTGCTTGGCGCACATCTCTTCGTAAAGGTGCAGCGGCATGCGAATCATCCAGAAGAGCAGCAGCGGAACAGCGGAGACAAGCTAGAAAGGACCGTGAAATAAAACCTTCACATGAAGCAAACATTCCCTGCCCACACTGTCCAAGATCTTTCCAGGCCCGCATCGGGCTCTTCAGTCACCTTCGTACCCATAGACTAACCTAACATATTCTTAAATAATTGGATGAACAGAGTGGTCTTCATCACCCGTGATGGACGAACAACCATTTCAATGGCCAAAAAAATAAAATAAAATAAAATTGCTCCAATAATGTCTGCAGATATTATACGGAATTCCATTACAACAAATACTCTTGTACTTAACGTGACTGATATGTTGGATTTACACTGTGTAGTTGACTGGATCTTTGCAGAGACTTGTTCAAAATAAGAATATGACTTTTGTTTCTCTAGCATGAGTTACTAGGGGTCGTCCACATATGGTGTCACGCAAATCTGGCCATTCCCCCCTTTCCTCACTTCTCATATTTCGTCACAAAATCCCAGATCCTCTCCTAACATGACGTCACACATCTCATAACCCCCTTTTTATCAATTTCATTTTTTGCACTACTGAAAAGCAACAATGTAATCGTATGTAAATTAGTGACCTAGTCATCATCATCATCATCATCATCATCATCATCATCATCATCATCATCATCATCATCATCATCATCATCATCATCATCATCATCATCACCTTTCAACTTCTTAAGGATAATATGCTTTAGGCCAAGTCTTCCTGTCACGTGCCATCAGCTCAAGGTCTTTCCATATCTTTTTCATCACCATCACGTCTGTCTCCAGTTCTCTTCTCCATGTATTCACTGGTCTTCCTCTGCCTTTCTTACCCTTGGGATTTCAGAACATGGACTGCCTGGAAATCTATCAACAGGTGTGCTCAGTGTTGTGATTTTTCCATCTCCAGAGTCTTCTTCTCATGTCTGGTTCTTCTGGCACTTGTCTGGTTCCTGTCATCAGTTCCACATCAGTGGTATTGTCATACAACTACAATCCTTCTATTTTAGGCAAGAACCCATTTATGAAAGCGTCTGTAGTTAGAGCACAGTTATCTCGCAGCAAAGGTAGCGGGTTGGAAACACGGTGCCGTCACGCTACAGTCTATCAGCTGTAAATGGATACCTGACTCTGTTCTTTGGTCAGGAAAGGCAGAAGCAGCAAGGAAAAGAAATGTTTACTTCACCTCTCGAAGCTTGATGTAGTATTGTGAAGTCTCTAACACTTCCCCCCCACTACAGCATTATCTGCTATGACACTTCTTCCCTCCCTCTTGTAGTTTTTGTAGTTCTACATGTTCAGAGCTATACAATAGGACTAATTTGACAGTTGAATTTATTCTGATTTTTGTGTCTTTGAATCTCGATACATTTATTTGATCTCATCAGACTATTGTCGCGATGGTGATAACCTGCTACTATTTTTTAAATCTAGTTTTACGCAACCCAATCTATTTAGTCTGCATTTTGTTTTCTAAGGTGTGTTTTGCATTATTTAAAAATAAAATATATAGTTAAAAGAATTTAAACCATTTAAAGGTTATAACAACCTTCCATTATTTCAGCCGCGATTATAATATTAGCTTGTAAATATACCGGTCAAAATAAAGCCTTGGAAAGAACTAAAGCTAACATAACAACCTTTGAGAATCTGCAGCACAGTTAGAAGACTAATAACTCATTTTGTTGATTCTCAGTGTAATTGTTTTACCCGTGTTTGTCAAGTGTTGAAGAAGAAAAATGTGTTGGCTTTTTTTTTCATTTTTTTTTTTTTCAAGGGACGTAATTTATCCTCTTCCCTGTCTAAGAGGGGACAATCAAAAGGACACCAAATAATAACTAGTAAATATATCCTGCAAAATAATGACGGGGAAAGAACAATGCTAACGTCTTTACCTTTCAGCTTCTACATCACATTTAGAAGACTGGGGAACTCAATTTTTTTATATTTTGAATAGAGTTACTTTACCGATTTTTGTACGGTTTAAAAAAAAAATGTGGATTTTTTTTTTTGCAAGGGATGTCAAGTATCCTCGTCTCTATCAAAGGGAAACAATTAAACAGGACAACAATAATAATAAAACATATTTTAAATTTTTAACACTTTACTATGTGTTTTCTGTTTATTATTTACAAATATTACTGCAGCTTTTGTGGAAAAGTTTTTAACAGACGTCTGTGATCAGACGCCTCAAAAAATTATACGTATAAATAGGGGATATAAGTTGTCCACGAGGGTATTGTTATCTATTACGGCTAGAAGTTAACTATTGCGGATAAAAATTAGCACATGCGGATAAAAGTCAACTATTGTTGATAAAAGTTAACTATTGCAGATACAAACTAGCACATGCGGATAAAAGTCAACTATTGCTGATAAAAGTTAACTATTGCGGATGAAAATTAGGACATGCGATACAAGTTAACTATTGCTGATAAAAGTTAACTATTGCTGATAAAAGCTAACTATCGCGAAAAAAAAAAGTAGAAACATAATTTATCTAAGAAGCGAGCATAACTCTTTTATTTTTGTGCGACGTAATATTTTTCCAACTCCTCACCCCCCAGGCCCTCTCCCCTATCGTCTCACGTCACAAAATTTTGACCACCCTCTCTCCCCCAGGTCACTGCGTAACGCCATAAGTGGACGACCCCCTGGGCGACTAACATCAAGTTGTGCATTAGCCTGTAACTACTTCACTGTGTAACAGAAATTACAACATAAACCCCGATTTGACACAGGCTTCCTCAAAGTGATTCAGCGGCAGTTGTGACCCCACGCCCTATAAGGAGAGGAAACGGAATTGATGACGATAGGTTGGATTACTTCTTGTGCTGCGTCTGGAATATTGCCTTTATGACTTTAAGTATGATGCACACTGGGATCCTCGCTGCTGCTACGTAGTTCGTGTACTATGGTTTTTAAAAATACTTTTGAATAAGTAATATTGCCGTTAGGTATTGGTGCTGTTGAATTTAGTTCCCGTCTTGTGACGGGCTTTTACACTAATAAGGAATATTGCACATATTGTTTATAATCTATTAATTCACTGTGAATTGACGGGGTCAAAGAGGGAAGCAAAGAATAGTTACACTGTAACCTTGCAAGCGTGTCGTAGACGGCGACAACAGACAATTTGGAATTGGGGCCAGCTACCCTATCATACAAAAAAAAAACAAAAAAAAAAAAAACTTTAACAAATATGAACGGGGCATTCAAAGCAAAACGTTCAGAATATGAAGGAGATTAGAAAAAGACACTGAAAGACCATTGAACGAATGACCTAGAATTGGCGTGTATTAGTTGTGGGTACGTGCTTCAGTGGGAATAGAAAGGTCATGAATTTACTTGTAATTCAGGGAATACAATTAAAACAATGCTACGGTGCATTTTGTTGTCAAACCCGAAAAAAGATTGTGTTAAAAATAGCTATTTTAACTTTTGTTCTAATGCTTCCTCCAGTAATCTATCAGATTAGCAGTGATGATTAATTATACGAATGTCTGTGAAGAAACAAAGAAAGAATATGACTACCACACACTCAGGTAATTGGTAAGACAACTAATTTGAGGTTGTGCATGGGGTTGACAACCTCATCATGTAAAACAGTTGCAGCTGAAATTACCGCTGCAAGAGCATATGAATGCTTCGTGGAGGTTTCTAGCAAGAGAACCAGCTGCAATGGTGTCTCCTGCTCCGTAAAGAGCACAAAAGAAAGTAATAATGATGGATTAATTGTTTCATGATAATGTTCTCACCTATTCTCACCTGTTCTTCCCCAAGTTAGTTTAAGTTACTAAGAGCTGACGCTCAGTGACAGTTGATCAAAGTCAAGTCAAATCCCCATGTCGGTTTAGGTCGTCAGGAGCTGATGCTCAGTGAAAGTGGATCAAAGTCAAGTCCCCGTTTCAGAAGACAAAAGCAAGAATTTCAAGGTTTTATTTGCCCGAGTGGATGATTTGTATGAACATTTCTTTCTATCTGAAACTGAACACGACTGCACCTCCGTTTTCCTGCAACGGAACTAGGACTTTAAATTTACATACTTATTCTGATTTTCTCTTATTCCGTTAGGGAAATGAAACAGTGATTTTTCACCTAATTTAGACTAGTCTGCTGGGATTCGTATGCCATGCCAGGTCATTAACGTCTTATATCTTCTATTCTATGTTTCCACTTTCGATCGTTCTTCGTTATATTTGCTGTTTCTTGCGTTTTTCCGTGTGAAAGCAATGTCAGCTTAACGAAATTTTATTACTTCCCGTATCGTTCGAAGCTATTTTCACCTGTAGGCAACGCTTTTTCTATCCCAGCGTTAAATTAGCAGAATGTTATGAGGCTCGCTTCCTGAAATTCTCCAGGATACTAAATTTGTTTACGCTTCTCTTTGTTTCCACGTCTTCATCTGTATATCTGGCAACAAGCGATTGATTTGCAGCGGTTCAGTTATTAAGATTCTTTTAATTTCTTTTGTCTCGCCCATATGTTTCTAGCTTATAGCAAATTCAATTAAAAAAAAAATCTTGCCGAATAATAACCGAATTCATTGACCTTCACCAACATCAATAGTTATCTTGTTCTATTTAGTAAACGAAGGAAATCAAGATTAAAAAACATACACTCATACATACTGTCAAAGGTATTTGTATCTAAAAACATGACGCATATCCTGCTAAGAGAAAACAAATAATTCATTAAAAAAGTGATGAAGAAAAAATAATTAATGACTGAGATCAAATTTAAAGAGATAACATATTTTAGTCACATAAAAAGATATAACACTTGATGAAAACAATCATGTAAGGACAAGATGAAGGCAAGAATGCAATAGAAAGACATCGCTATTAATGGGTAGATAACATTAAGAGGTGGACAGGAAAGACCCTATCAAAATTTACCGATGGCTGCCTTGATGGTAAAATACTGCTGCCTTAAGATGGCTGTCTGAGACTTTATTAATAAAGGCAGTTATTGTATCAGACTCACAATCCATGCTTCGAAAGGTCCAAAATGGTTGGCTTCGACATGAATGGAAAATCTCTGTAGAAGCATCGAATCTTCAAGAACTGATATGGATCTACTGTCCTTGTCATGCCGGGGTACGCGGCAATGAAAGAGCTGACTGTTAAAGGTCGATTCTGTGGCCACCATAGATGTAACGTCCTATATTCGTTGTAACAGTAAACGCCACATAGGCTATCATAAATATTGTAGGCCCTGGTTGGCCGCCATAATGATGACATTCATGTCTTGAATTCCTAGTGTTGAAGTGTTACAGTAATGGTGCGTGAGTAGACATCAAAGAGTGCGAATGGGTGTGTGAAGGTTCGTGGAAGACAGTCATCTACTGGACAATACACTCTTGCACCACAACGTAGAAAGTCATGGAGCTTGGTAACACCTCTGACGTTTTCAACACTTTAACGCAATACGATTACAAGGGACGCCGACATCAAGATATAGACAGTCTTTTGACAAAAACTAAGGACATCGTAAATATGACAACAGTTCAGTACAGTTTGCATCAACAGTTCATCAGTAAGCTGTGCATATATGATGCTGACCTCCAACTATCTCTCTTTCTTCAGCTACATCAAAATACCCCGCATTGCCAGCGGGTCTTCACATATATGAGTTTAAACCAACTCTCTTCTGACACCAGCAAGTCAGATACGAGGGGCGTTCAGAAAGTAATGCACCACATCGTTTTTCTCAGCTAATAAGGAATATAGAAGCATGAAATTATGCACACTTCAAATATGGCATGCGCCAATTGTGTGCACCAAATTGCACTGCAACCGGTCAAATAATACGGCTGCCCTAAACCGTTGAAATGGAGCGTGTTATCAACTTGCGTTATAAGCAGCGAATTGTGATAGAATTTCTCGTTGCAGAGAAGGAATCTGTTGTGAACATTCACAAGCGTCTATATAATATGTATGGAAGTTTTGCAGTCGACGGGAGTACAGTCAGTCGCTGGGTTCAGAGAATCAAAGAATCAGGAAGTGGAGATACGGAGCTGCTTGATCGGCCGCGATGTGGACGTCCTGCCACAGCCACCAACGCAGAAATGTTGAAATGCGCTGAGGGCATTATTCTTACTGATAGGCGAATCACTACTCAACAATTGGCCTTACAGCTGTCAGTCATCATTGGTAGTGCAAATGCAGTTATAAAAACTCTCGGATTTTCTAAGGTTTGAGCAAGATGGGTTCCTCGAAGTCTCACAAATGACCACCGATTGCAAAGGAAAGCAATTTCTTCTGAATTGTTGGAGCGTTTCAATGCTGATGTTGGCTAAGATCGTCACAGGTGACGAAACCTGAGCACATCATTTTGAACCTGAGACAAAAAGACAGTCCATGGAGTGGCATCATCCGCAATCACCAAGAAGAAAGAAATTCAATACAATTCCTTCAGCTGGTGTCGTGTGGTGAGTACTGGGGCAACTACAACCGTAGTTTTTGCCAGGAATAGTCTATGAGATATTAGATATAAGGTCTCTAGAAAGTGGCTCGTTAAGAAAGAATAAAGACCTATTCGAGATAGGGACAAGAAGACAGGAATGCGAATGCTTTCCACTAGACAGTGTTTTCTAATTAATTATGGAAAGAGTTCTGTTTCCCCACGACCTTAGCTTCTGCCCTTAGATCCCGTAAAGAAAAAGCCCTCAACCTCATCTGAGTAGAGAAAGGTTCCTATAGGTGAATATGTAACACCGACAGCACGAGTGATACATTAACAGACTAGATAATGATCAAACGATCGTTCGGTTTATTAATGAAATATCCACACATATAGGGTTAGTAATGGTTAGAACGTGATGATGGTGAAAGACGATTCACACAAAACACACAGATGAGATAATAAAATTGCAGTTAATTAAGTAATAGTTAATTAAGAATGAACTGGTGTAAAGTGAAATGATGATGTGATATGATACGTGTTACCAAAATGGTGAGTACTCTACACAGTCCATGTGTCTCGAAATGCTTCTCCTAGATATGAGGATTCACATGTATGCATAAAATGTCCCAAGTTGTTATACGTTATGTCGAGTGGGGTATCTCTAAGCTGAGGACGTTCTGATGAATACTGTTGTCGTACGGAGAACGCTGACGAGATATCTATGTATATTCCTTCACTGTTTGAGTATATCTCTGTAGTGTTGATCAACAGTTAATAGCTGTCATATGAACAAAAGGTCTGTTGTCTAATCTCCCGAGGGTACTGGTCAGACTGGATATCTTCACGAAATGTTAGTGATATATAGACTCATAATCTTGCGTATGTAGTCGTGATTCATATACTTTCGAGTCTGCTTCATAAAATGCGCTTAAGAGTGTGTTGCACGTGGTATAAATATGCGATTCCTCTTTTGAGCTCTTTTGCTTGACTTCAGATAATAATGATCTTTCGAGTGATTTGAATTTATGATGACTCTGTATTGAACTTGTGATAACGATGTATTGAACTTGTGAGCAAGCAGTATATGGTGACGAAAAAATGCTGCGTCCACCTTCTGACTTGTGGGTGAGACAATATTCCTTTTTAATTGAGGAATGAAAGATGTCCTATGGCGAATTCTGCTAGCCAAATGTCCGTTTTTGATAACTTATTTCTGGTTAGACGTCAGACACGTTGCGTGTAGACTCAGACTTCTGATGAACTGACGACACACAAAAGTCTTCGTAAGTTTTTCACATTTAACATCACTATTTGACTTGCATTTAAACTACTGCTCATTATTCATCTCTCTCTCTCTGAGTTCAATTCTAATGATGTTAAATATCTTGTGCATGAGAGTGTGTGCGCATGGGAGACTGTGATGATGATGAACTATTAATTACCTCCTATCATCCTATCATCTTCTAGGAAAATCTTCTGATTTTATTAATCAGTTATGCCAAGAATTATTTGAAACTTTATCTTTCGCACATTTTAGCTGTGAGGTTAAAATAAACAAAAATAAGAAAATGCATTAATAAGTATAAGATCTACTAACCTTCTTTTCCCTTCGCAAAATCCTTTAAGAACACAATTCATCACAGAACTGAATTATATCCACTCTGAATAAACACGTGTATTAGGCTAGGCGTTTTGGGGATTAATCTCTTCCTCACAATGTAAAAAAACTGGACTCCTTCCTCTTGCAAGTTACGCAGTAGATTATATTTCTGCCAGTCCAGTATGGGTTTCTTGTACAGCTCCGCCCATACCAACCAATCCTTAATGACCCCTCTGGTCACTCATTCACAGGATCGCTCTTGTCCCCTGTCAGTCCAAACGTGGGTGTAGTTTGACCTCTGATTGTTTATTGTTCACCTGGCCAAGGTGGGCGTCCAATGTGGTCAACCAACGTTTGTCTGAACCGCGGCCGACCAAAGATAACACCATTACAGCATAAGACGTTTTCCCCTGGCCAATCTGGGCGTCCAATGTGGTGTCACAGAAATTACAGCATGCCCAGATGTTTGATTCGGATGACCAGATGTGTTTTTACCAGATTTATCACGATGCAATGTGGGCTTCACACGATAATGTCAGGCATGTTGACTCAATCAAAGGACTTTTATTTTCCCCGATGAAAGAACAAATGTGGTTCTCTAGATACTGGTTTCGAGTAATCACAACGATGAAATAGCAAATGTGGGTCGCAAATATGGGATGAAAGAGCAAATGTCGGAGAAAATACCATATGAAAAATGTAGGAAAAGATGGAGCAAAAAGGCCTTTGCGCTCGTTTATCACAGCTGGAAAGGTCATGATCACTGTCTTTTGGGACATTGAAGGTGTGATTCTTGTGGACGTTATGCCAAGAGGAGAGACAATCAATTCGCAAGCTTACATTAAAACATTGAAAAAACTCAACGTTTTCGCAGAGTTCGGCCGCACAAGAATCCAGCAGACCTGCTTCTCCTTTACGACAATGCGCGCCCTCACACAAGTCTGGCAACACGGGAAGCAATCACCACATTCGGTTGGACTGTACTACTCCATCCACCCATCCACCCTATAGTCCCGATTTGGCACCCTCTGATTTTCATCTATTTGGTCCACTTAAAGATGCACTCCGTGGGACAAGGTTTGAAGATGATGAAAGAAGTGATTCATGCAGCGAAGAAATGGCTACATGATCAAGACAAAATCTGGTACGGGCTAGGAATACATGCACTTGTTTCGCGTCGGCATAAAGCCGTACAAGTTGATGGGGATTATGTTGAATAATACCGATGTTTACATTACATATCCATGTATATTGTGTATAAATTTCATAATTTTTTAATGAACAGCTCCTGAGAAAAACGATGTGGTGCATTACTTTCTGAACGACCCTCGTACATTTTCTAGTATACAGCAGGCCGCGAAATATGGCGGGCCCCTAAATACAATGGCCTCTGTGGTATTCCTTTAGCAAACAAGGTGCGTCAGACCTTGTCCAAGATAATATAAAGTTCTTCGGGCATTCCCAGACCCGACACATACAATGTCAGCATAATTCGAGAGCTCAGATCCTAGTATTCTCAATGGACTCTTTCCCGCCCAGGGAAAAGTCCCTTAGCTGGTAACAAATGTTATTCATAATCCTGGCAATAGAGGAAAATGATTTGAAGGATAATTTACCTTGACATCTCTTCAGAATAAACACCAAAAAACACACTCGCCTCCTAGGCGCATAGAATACAACATGGGGAAACAATCTTTAGACATCTTGGTCACACACAGAGGACTTTCCTTCCCCAGGCATAAAGCCAGATCAAAGACGCCAACACGTCTTGATCGTTTGAAAACCACAGCTCGTCTCTCCAACAAAAATGTCTTTCTTAACGCGCCACCAAACTTGCGCATGCGTCGTGAGACGCAAGACCCCTGAGCTATGCTCAGGTGGGCTATCAGAAAACATTCTAGGAAAGGCTGACCATTCAAGCCATATATGGTCAGGTAACAAGACATCGGTTCTTAAATTAGACCACTTGGTTAAAAGACAAGTGGGATAACAACCACTGTTGACTTCAACCCAAGTAAAAAATGAGTAACTCCCCTTTGATCAAGAATCTAACAAATAATGTCTCCAAACTTAAACAGGTACATATTAAAAACTATAAACTCAGCGAAACTGTCCCCAACAGTTTACCGCACCCCCCCGGGAAAAAATAATGAAACTTTTTTTTTTGTTGAAATACGAGTACATCCAAGAGCAAGATACAACAGGCTCATAACGCACGAATGATGCGCATACGAGAAGTATCACAAATAAATATGACGTCTAATGTGAAGCTAACTCGACGCATGGAGCGACAGGTGAGAATATATCTCAGAACATTAGAGAAGCATTTCTCTAAGTATACACATATCCAGGGAGGTGCCACCAACGTACACTACAGTGCTGGCAATGTTATAATGCAAGCAAAAGATAATTTTATATATCACATCAAGTACCTTATTTCCATGTTTAGCAATGACAAAAAAAATCATCAAAAACCAGCGGCTACATTATCTTAATGTACCGCATTATAGTGATACAATCACTTTAACAACAAATGGTTACATCATTTTAAAATGTAATATATGCTTTAATAAAATGTTATATACTATATTAACTATGTAGATGATCAATGAAGTCCAAGATCATAGTCTAAGCGGGCGCATCTATAGTGTCGTCCGAAGGGTAAGTATGGACATCATAATACGTCATGGTTGGCAAAATGTAAAGATTCTCCCAGAACATCAATGATTTGCTGAGAAAATTCAAGTAACACAATTCTATTTGATAACCGTTAGATTTTCTAATATACAGTAATCAAACATATATTCTTAACTATTAACTGTGGCCGAGCGAACGTTCGGCCCTTATACTGTGATAACTAAACCTTCCTCCGTTATACCAGAGATGGTAACAGAGAAAGAAATCACTTAATTTACAACTCTAAGTTGAAAACAAATGTGCTAATATATATTGTTATAGTAAAGAACTATCATAAGTCTAGATGTGAATCAGGAAATCTAGGACACTAGAGTTAAGTGGAGTCATGTGGGCATCTAGACAATATGTCTGCCATCACATTATCCGAACCACGGATAGCTCGTACCGTGAAATGAAAAGGTTGAAGAGCAATGGCATATCGAGTGGATCTCGAGCTCTTAAAGTTCTTACTCTGAATAGCTGTAAGAGCTTTTTGGTCGGTTTCCACAATGAAATGCGCGCCAAGAAGGAATCTTTGTAGCTTAAGAATTGACTAGACCATGGCCAACAAATCACGGTCTAGAACCGAGTAATTCCTTTCTGCCGCATTCAGTTTCCTAGAGATATACATTACAGGATGCAGAGTTTCTGAATACTCCTGCATTAGTGCCGCCCCGATCCCAGTGGATGAGGCGTCACTACGAAGAACAAAAGTCTTATCAGTAGTAGGTAGCCTTAAGATAGGGGGAGATGAGAATAAAGTTTTAATCTGATCCAATGAAGACTGGCATTCTTGGGACCAGCGCACCATATTAGGAGATCCTTTCTTCAATAGCGGCGTCTGTGGCCTAATGGATATGAACGCAGTTTCATAATCCAGATATACCAGGTTCGAAACCTGCTGCAGGCGGTTTGGTAGCAGATCGCTTTGTGTGGATTTTTAACAATGGTATAAGCGCCGTACCGTTCAGAAAGCAATGGCAAACTACTGAATGAAAAAATTGCCTAGAAAAATCACAAACAGCCAATAAAAGCTGGAGTTGATTGCCACGTCCTGTAAAGGATAAGCAACTAACTTTCTTCAATAGGGTTGAAAGAGGTGCCATAATAGAAGACAGATTCGGAATGAATCTTCCGTAAAATTGTATTAAAACTAAGAGACTACGTACTTGCTTTTTCGTCTTAGGAATAGAAATGTTTAGTATCTTAGAAGTGTTGTGGTCCTCTGTCTTCAAGAGACCGTGACCAACACGGTGACTCAGGAAGGAAATTTCCCTAAACCCAACATAGGCTTTAGAGGGTTTTGCAGTCAAATTATGCTCGCGTAGAGTAGACAGTAATTCATATAAACCCAAATAGTGATCTTCCCAAGAATAACTGAAAAGACAGATATCGTCCAAGTATGCAATGACATCTGAACGATATGAGAGAATCATGCGTATGAAAGTAGCTGGGGCGTTCATAAGGTCGAAAGGCATGCAATTCCATTGAAACAAACCCCTAGGTGTTGAGAAAGCAGTAAGAGGTTTGGCGCGTTCAGTTAAAGGAACTTGCCAATAACCTTTCGACAAGTCGAGCTTGGTAAAGAATCGAGAATTAGAAAGTCTAATAAGTAGATCTTCTAATAAAGGCATAGGTTCAGCATCGAACTTCGTAACTTGGTTTAATTTGCGATAATCGACGCAAAGGCTTATGTTATTGTCTTTCTTTCGAACAATAACCATGGACGAAGAGTATGCTGAAGTGGATTGTTCAATTATTTTCAATTGTATCATTTCATCCAATTCTTTCTCGACCTGTGTCTGAAAATGAATAGTGATTGGGTACGGTCTGACCCTGATAGGATTATGGTCAGTAAGTATTATGTTATGTTCAATGACATGTGTGTGTCCAGGAATGTCGGTAAGGACATTCTGAAATGTTTGTAACATAGATAAGACTTGTCGCTGTTCCTCAGTAGATAAATTAGGAGAAACAGTTATGTTTTTCCATGATTCCGTAGAGTGAAGTGGAATCACTGGAAGAGGAAGATTAACATCTGAGAAAATAGTTTCCTCATCCTGTATAACCGACAGGGATGAGTAATGACCATGTGGGACTGGAGAATCGTCCATCGCCTGGAAAATAGGCTGCAAATAGTCTGGTCGTTCATGAAATTCCGTGAGCATGTTTATATGAAAGGTTTTATGCTTTCCGTCAATATGGACAATATAGTCGACATCGGAAATTCTTGAGACTATTGTATACGGACCTTTCCATGCAATAAGAAGACTGTTCTCCCTACAAGGGAGCAAAACAAGTGCTTTGTCGCCAGGACAAAGTTGTCGTAGGCATCTATTCTTATTTGCAAATTGCCTTGCCTTTTCTTTAGCAAATTCGGATGAGGTAGTTGCTAGTTTGCATGCTTCGATAATCTTCTGCCTGAGAGCAATGACATACTCATATGAAGATTGTGTGTCATCGTTAATATTATCAGCAGTTATAAGATCGTGAAGCAAAGACAAAGGACCGCGCGGTCGCGCGCCAAAGACAAGTTCAAAAGGAGAAAACCCTGTATGTTCGTTGGGGACCTCTCTATATGCAAAGAGAGCCGCGGGTAAAACCCTAACGTTCGACTAACCCAATAGACATTGGGTGATAAATACTACCCAGAGACCTTTTAATATGCAGAGTAGACATTACCTGCGACATAGTGTCTGATATTAATTGGGTGCCATGGTCTGACCATATTTCTCTGGGAAATCCCAAACGAGAAAATATCAGCCAAAAAAGCGTCTGGGATATGGGCAGTGGAGAGGCTCTTAAGAGGTATAGCCTCTGGCCAACGTGTGCACATGTCAACGCATGTTAGGATAAATTGATGTCCTCTGGCCGACTTAATCTTAAAACGGCCAATAATATCTATTGCCATTTTCTGAAACGGCCGAATAGAATGTCTGCAGTCTGGATAGGTGCTGCATGCCGTAGACCTCTCGATTTGACTTCTTGACATATTTTGCAAGATCGACAATAAATGCGTATGTCCTTATTCACAAATGGCCACAAGAAAGCCGCAAGAACTCTCGACTTAGTACGGTAAAAACCCATATGTCCAGCACACTGAGAGTCGTGAGCATGTTGCAGAATTTGGACTCATGCTCTTGGGCACGAGAATTTGTGAATGCATAGACGTAGTCGAGTCTTGCACTATACGCACTAGTACGCCATTCTTCATTGTAATCCAAGTTTGCGATTTGTGTTCTGATTTGGATCACCTTTTTTAGCAAGAAGGAAGAATTTTTTTAAAGAAGGATCATCTTCTTGCAGTTTTATAAAAGAGTCACGCGAAATCACCAAGTGACCATCTTGGCTATGCACTTCATTACTTTCAGTCGATGTAGTTTGAGGCATATTAAGAGCTTGTGCTCTTGTGACTACTGCATTGGCAGCTTAGATATTTTGTTCTTCCCAAGCAGCAATCTGCTGCGGGGTGCATTCCTTAACTCCGTGAATACGACCGATGATAAGATCCGCAATAGGATTAGGTAGAAGACACGCGTGGACATCTCCCGTAAAGAAGGGAGTTGCAATGTGAATGATAGCAGTTGGATACTTTTCCAGAGTGCCACCAAATGTCACACATTTGACTACCTTTCCCGTCGCACAGGAAGGATCTATGAGAGATTGCTTAACTCCGATAGCAGTGCATCCAGAATAAAAAAGGACTGAGACTGGATTATTATTCACTAGACCTTTATGTAAGATAAGAGATCCTCTCCCGTCATGCGCAACTGCAGCAGGAAGAGCGGGAGGAGGGTGACCACACCTAAAGGTAGTTACAGTAGTCGGTTCGAACAATGTAGTGCATTGGGGGCATTGAGATGCTCTCCCAAAATCGAAAGCAGAACAAGTGATAGCATTAGAGTTTTTATTATGTTTCACTTGATTACAGGCTCCCTGAGACTCTTGCTGTACAGAGTTTGCCTGGGGAAATGATCTATATTTGTTGTGTTGAGATCTACCGCGATTATTTTTTCCTCTGAAATTGTCATTGTTTGCTCTACTGTAACCATTGTTCTGGTTTCAATCCCAGTTTCCATAGTCACTATTGTCATTTTCCCATTGATGAGAATATTTATCAGTTTGTTTTTGTTGTCTCCGTGAAGAATAGCTTGGATAGTTTCTATTGTGACTACCACTTCGAAAGTTTCTATAATTGTTGGACCCAAAATAACGAGGACTGTCAGATCGCCTCCAGTTTTTCGAAAAAGAACTATTATGTGATGGATTGCTTTGATTTTGAGCATGATTACGATTACTCTTCCTATTAAAGTTGTGTTGAGCACCTTGAAATTTACGAAGAAAGTTAGGGCCATATGGTGCTGCAGAAGCAACTGGCAAACCTTTCTTAACTTTAGAGTTGCTAACAGTTACATGAGGGTGCGCAGTGACATACTGGCAACAATATTCTTCCATATCTTTTATGTTCTTAGGTTTACTCTCATGTAGAAAGGCAAGAAAAGACTCATTGACAGATGACATAACTTTGTCTCGAAGTAATAAGTCCATAAGGGCTTCATATGTATGTTCTACTTTAGACAGCTCAATCCATCGTGTGAACGTAAGACGTATTTTTGAGATGAATTCTGAGAATTCTACCCCAGTTTCTGGTAACATAGTCTTGAAGCGAAGACGATAACCGTCTTCGTTAAGTTTATATTTCTTTAACAAGGCTGCTCTGACAACATCATAATTATTCTTGTCAGGCTCATCTACCATGCTTAACATATTTAGAGCTTCACCTTTAAGTATCTCCGACCACTGATTAACATATTGTGACTTATCTACTTTATGAGTTTGACATGACCGTTCAGATCTGTCCAGATAGAACGTTATATCGTCACTGGAAGAATTGAAAGCAGGTAGCTTGACCTTATAAGTAGTAGCATTTGTCTTATTAGAAGTTGACTGATTATTTGGATCATTAGCATTACCCATATTCATCAACTTCAATTTTCTAACTCCAAAGCTAAGAGTTTTTCATCATGTTCCATTTTCGCTTTTCTCTCCTCGGCTTCTCTGTCTAATCTTTCCTTCTCCATTTGTAGCTGGATTTTTTTCCTCAGCTTCTCTGTCTAATCTTTTATTTTCATTCTCCATTTGTATCTGGATTTTTTTCTCCTTATCTTCTCTGTCTAATCTTTTATTTTCAGCCTCAGCTTCTCTTTTTTGTTTTTCCATTTCCATCTGGAATTTCCTTTCATCTGCCTGCATCTGCAATCTTAAATTCTCAGCTTCTATTTTCTTTTGCTCATTTTCCATTTTCTGTCTCTTTTCTTCCGACTTCAGTGCCTTGGCATATGCAACAGTCGCGAATTCCTCCAATTTCTCACCAGCCTTACCAAGGGATATCCCTTGCTCAATAAAGTATTGTAGTGTAGACATTATGTCTGATAATATGAGATCAGCAACCTGAAATAATAAATTACTATATCCCAACCTCAATGGAAACAGGTCCTTAATAAAGAACTTGTATAATCACCTCACTTTATCCCAATCTCTGTGGGAGACAAGTCTTTGATAAAGAACTTGTATAATCACCTTTACGATAATAACACCATCAATCAATTTTATATCCCAAGTACACTATACTACTAATAGTGTATGACTAAATATATATATATATATATATATATATATATATATATATATATATATATATATATATATATATATATATATATATATATATATAATAATAATAATAATAATAAATTCTTTAAGCACCAAACACGGCGCATAAGGCAGAAACCAGTGCTCTCCAGGTTGTTCGTTGTGACGCCACTCCTCTTAGCTCTTGCACATTAATTAGGCCCAACGTTCTTCCTTCTCTTATTATTGTTCTTCTGAGTGTTTCTTTTGGTCTTCCTTTTTTCCTCTTACCCTCAGGAACCCAAGTGAGCGCCTGTAGTGGTATTCTGTTTTTTTGCATTCGTAGGACATGACCGATATATGACCATCGTCTTTTCCTTATATAGTCGGAGACATATTTCTGCCTAGAGTCTTCTCTTATTTGTCGATTAGTTTTGAATTCTTTCCAACTGATGTTCATGAGTTTTCTAAGACATTTGTTCTCGAATGTATTCAGCTTGTTCTCCAATGATTTTGTTATTTTCCAACTCTCACAGCCGTATGTTAACACTGAGATAACATTTGAATTAAACAGACGAAGCTTGGTATGTATATTCAATGATCGTAATTTCCAAATGTTAGATAATCTATTGAAGGCGCTAGCTGCCAAAGCAATTCTAGTATGAATTTCTCTTGTTGTGTCACCATCCTGAGTCATTTTACTGCCTAAATAATTGAAACTTTCAACTTTCTGTAGTTTTTCCCCGTTCAAGATGATATCAAAGGTCTCATTAGAAAAGTTCATAGCTTTAGTTTTAGAGGCATTTATTTGTAGACCTATTTTAACCGAGAGATGACACAAATTATTTACTGCTTCTTGGGATTGTCTGGGTGTTGAACTTAAGAATGCTAAATCATCTGCGAAATCCAGGTCCCCCAGGAATTTTCCATTTGTCCATTTTATACCTAATTGTTCATTGTGGGTATAGTTTCTCATAACCCAATCAATAGCTATTCCAAAAAGTAGTGGTGACATAATACAGCTTTGTTTCACCCCTGTTTCTACTGTAAACCATTCTGTATTCCCTTTATTTGTTCTAACACAACATCTTGCATTGTCATATAGCGCTTTGATTATATTCACATATTTTGTTGGAAAACCATAGATTGTAAGTATCTTCCACAATGATGGGCGGTGTAGACTATCAAAGGCTTTTTGAAAATCGACGAAGGTGATAATAAGTGGCGATTGCATTTCCATTGATTCTTCTATAATTGTTCTTAGCGTGAATATTTGATCAATACATGATCGTTTCGGCCTGAAACCCGCTTGTTCTTCTCTGATCTTTTCGTCAGCATGCAACTTAAGTCTTTCTAACATCATGCAACATAATAATTTTCCAGGTACTGATAACAGAGATATACCACGCCAGTTATTACAGTCTGATAGATCACCTTTCTTCGGTAACTTTACAATAATACTATCTTTCCATTGTTGTGGTGGTTGTTCTTCTCTCCATACTTCATTTATAATATCTAAAATTCTCAAGAGGTTGTTGTCATTAATTGCTTTAATCATTTCCCCTGAAATTTCGTCAACTCCAGCAGCTTTAAAATTTTTTAATCTTTTAACAGCTTGTTTGATCTCGTCCAGCGTGAATTCATCGCAAGTTATTGGCAAGGTGGTTGTGGGTGTTTCATTATTAAAATCAGGTGTTATTGTTGGTGGTGGTCTGTTAAGCACCTCCATGAAGTGCTCAGCCCATCTCTTCATTTGTTCTTTTTCTGTTGGTATTGAATTCCCTAATTTACCTTTAACAGGTGTTTGCATAGCAGTAGGCTGGTGACATAGTTGTTTTGTAATTTGATAAAGGCACCTACTATTACCAGTTCTTACAGCATTTTCAGCTTCTACGGCCAGTTCATTGATGAAATGTCTTTTATCTCTTCGAGTTTTTGTCTTCACTTCTTTATTTAACAAGTTATAAGTTAGTTTGCAAGATTCAACTGCATTATGTGTACTTGCCGCTAGTAGTTTAAGTTTTGCTGTTTTCCTTTCTTGTATTTTATCCCAAGTATCTTCTCTCATCCATTTTTTCTTTTTATGTACTAGGTATCCGGTGGTCGCTACAGCTGCTTCTGTCATTGCTGTTCTCAGTTGTTCCCATTTAGTATCGATTGTCTTGGTGGTGATATCGTTGTCAATTTTGCCTAATGCATCGAAATAGTTGTTCATTTTGACATTATATTCCTCCTTTATATCATTTGATTGCAGTCTGTGTACATCTATTCTTCTATTTTTATTCGGTTGGTATAACTTCTTCAGTTTAATTCTCAGTTTAGCTATGCAGAGGTTATGATCGCTTCCAATCTCTGCACCTCTGTATGCTCTGACGTCTTGAACGGATGAGCGAAATTTTGCGCTTATGCAGAAGTGATCTATCTGGTTCTTAGTTCTACCATCAGGTGAATTCCATGTTATCTTGTGGATATTCTTATGTGGAAAGATGGTGTCTGCCACAACGAGGTTTGATATTTCACAAAGTTCTAGAAGTCTTTCGCCATTTTGATTCATACAACCTATGCCATGAGTACCGAGATATCTTTGTACTCCATCGTTGTTGTCACCTACTTTGGCGTTAAAATCGCCCATGACTGCTATTATGTCATGCTTGGGTATTGTGTTGATGGTACTTAGAAGTGCTTCATAGAAGTCATCTTTTGTGGTATCAAGAGCGTCGTTAGTTGGTGCATAACAATGTACAATTGAGAGCTTGAAAAATCTTGTCTGAAATCTAGCTAATATTAGCCTCTCATTAATAGGTACCCAGCTGATAAGCGATGCTGCTGCTTTCTGTGTCATTAAGATGGCTACTCCCTCTGTGTGACGATTATCATTACTACCAGAGTATATAATTTGCTTTTTTTCTTCTGAAAAATATTTTATGCCCTTCCCCGTCCATCTACACTCGCTAACACCCAATATGTCCAACTTATAATTATCCATTTCTTTAATTACTTCTTCCAATTTTCCATCTTGATACATAGTTCTTACATTCCAGTATCCAATTTTGAAAATCTCCTTAGCCCCCAAGATATTAGAATGAGTCATGTTTACTGTCGAGCCTGGTTCTGTTTTCGGTAACAATCGCTTGTTTTACGATAGTGACTTGTTAACTCTCTGATCAACCCTCCTATCCAACCGACCGATTCGAGGGTTTCGAGGTCCGTTATAGGAAAATATCTACACCACTAGATACTCTGATGTATCTGTTATTCTATAATTTAACATAACATGGTACAATCCATCGAAATATACACATTCCTGGTGTTTTTCTTTCGGCGTCTAAGGTGAGAAAAGAATTTCACCTCCATCTTGGAAGGGTAGATAACTCTCATATATATATACATATATATATATATATATATATATATATATATATATATATATATATATATATATATATATATATATATATATATATATATATACATACATATATATATACATATATATATATATATATACATATATATATATATATATATATATATATATATATATATATATTTATATATATATATATATATATATATATATATATATATGTATATATATATATGTATATGTATATATATATATGTATATATATATATACATATATATATATACATATACATATATACATATACATATATATATATATAGCGTATGACAACAGAGAATAACATAAACAAAGAACAAGCATCAAGGAAAATACGATAACATTCGCAGAAATCAAATGAGCAATAAAGCGGAACTAAAGAAAAAATGTTACAAAGGATGCAATGGTAACTGCGAAAAGTAAACAAAACAAATGACGCAACAGTGTATAAACATAAAGGTGTATAAAACTAAACAAAAGGAAGAGGAGGCGGACAAATACAAACAAATCAAATCAAAACTAAAAAACAAAAAAAATATGACAAAAACAACGAAAAGTACACCTCGTCACAACTAAACAAAAAAAGCAACAAATGTCACAAGCAATTTCCACTGAGGGAAATTTGCGAAAGTCCCTACAAAACGCTTACAGTAGGCCCTCGATTAAGTGGGATATCCTACCGCAAGACACCGCCCAACCAAAACCCGCTGAAATATAAACATATAAATAACATGTAACATATAAACATATAACACATAAACATATAGCATATAAAGGATGCGTAAATGCGGAAGGCTTAGTTCAGACACAATACAAAGGCACAGTTCACAATAACAAACAGGCCACTTATCTTATGACAATCCTATCGTCAATAACAGCAACGATGAAGCACTGTAGTCAGCATTCTGAGGATCAGAAGATCCAACGCTGAAGGGTACATCTGAACTTGCTTCTGAAAAATAGTAACAATGATGGTACCGGAACTTGACCTTCAAAATAACGGCGACAACGATGGTACCGGAACTTGGCCTTCTGAACTACAGCAACAACGATGGTATAGGAACTTGATCTTCTGAACTATTCAGGCCCAGGAAATGTAAAAATTTCGGCAATATACCGGGCAGCGCCGGGTACTTTCAGTTACGACGAAGTTGACATCAGCACGCCAATAGCCCCATCAAGCTGGCTCACCATAAATGTTAAAGGTCGATTCTGTGGCCACCATAGATGTAACGTCCTGTATTCGTTGTAACAGTAAACGCCACATAGGCTATCATAAATATTGTAGGCCCTGGTTGGCCGCCATAATGATGACATTCATGTCTTGAATTCCTAGTGTTGAAGTGTTACAGTAATGATGCGTGATTAGACATCAAAGAGTGCGAATGGGTGTGTGAAGGTTCGTGGAAGACAGTCATCTACTGGACAATACACTCTTGCACCACAACGTAGAAAGTCATGGAGCTTGGTAACACCTCTGACGTTTTCAACACTTTAATGCAATACGATTACAAGGGACGCCGACATCAAGATATAGACAGTCATTTGACAAAAACTCAGGACATCGTAAATATGACAACAGTTCAGTACAGTTTGCATCAACAGTTCATCAGTAAGCTGTGCATATATGATGCTGACCTCCAACTATATCTCTTTCTTCAGCTACAGCAAAATACCTCGCATTGCCAGCGGGTCTTCACATATATGAGTTTAAACCAACTCTCTTCTGACACCAGCAAGTCAGATACATTTTCTAGTATACAGCAGGCCGCGAAATATGGCGGGCCTCTAAATACAATGGCCTCTGTGGTATTCCTTTAGCAAACAAGGAGCGTCAGACCTTGTCCAAGATAATATAAAGTTCTTCGGGCATTCACAGACCCGACACATACAATGTCAGCATAATTCGAGAGCTCCGATCCTAGTATTCTCAATGGACTCTTTCCCGCCCTGGGAAAAGTCCCTAAGCTGGTAACACATGTTATTCATAATTCTGGCAATAGAGGAAAATGATTTGAAGGATAATTTACCTTGACATCTCTTCAGAATAAACACCAAAAAACACACTCGCCTCCTAGGCGAATAGAATACAACATGGGGAAACAATCTTTAGACATCTTGGTCATACACAGAGGACTTTCCTTCCCCAGGCGTAAAGCCAGATCTAAGACGCCAACAAGTCTTGACCGTTTGAAAACCACGGCTCGTCTCCAACAAAAATGTCTTTCTTAAAGCGCCACCAAACGTGCGCATGCGTCGTGAGACGCAAGACCCCTGAGCTATGCTCAGGTGGGCTATCAGAAAACATTCTAGGAAAGGCTGACCATTCAAACCATATATGGTCAGGTAACAAGACATCGGTTCTAAAATTAGACCGCTTGGTTAAAAGACAAGTGGGATAACAACCACTGTTGACTTCAACCCAAGTAAAAAGTGAGTAACTCCCCTTTGATCAAGAATCTAACAAATAATGTCTCCAAACTTAAACAGGTACATTTAACAAACT
>JAMPIV010010984.1:167500-292500 GCA_024509875.1 Oreohelix idahoensis
CTTATTTTCTTCTCTTCCTTTGTCTTTTTTCTCTTCAAAGTCGAAAATATTTTTCTTGAGAAGATACATCCATTTTCAGTCCTGAAATTTCTCTGCATAATCCACTCTCTTTTTATAAATTCAGAACAGCCTTGCACATTGTTGCTTCAACTTGTTCACTTCCATGTTCCTCATAAATTCTTCTCCTGTACATCAGACTCTTCACTCTCTATCTTCTCGCAAGATTCTTATTTTTCTTCTCCTTCTTGTCTCCAAAAGTAACTTGATTTCTACTCTTCTACTCGGATATCTTCTATCGTGTATTTCCCTTTCTGCAAATGACTTCCATTGTCCATGATTCTTTTGCTTATTTCTTTTTCTTATCTTTCTCATTTTCTTCTGAAAATATTTCTCACCTTCTTCCTTCACATCTAAACTTTGTAAAAACTCTATTTTCTTCTTCTTTCTTTTCGGGTTCTCTTCTTTCTCATTCTTTTGGTCTTTTTCTTCTAAAACTCAGATCTTTAAATTTATCTTCATTTTTTCATTTATCATGTTTTTCTTTTCTTTTTCAAATATATTGTTCTCCTACTTATCTCTTTAAAATCCACCTTTTCCTCATACTCTGCATTGTGCTTTTTTCATACTTTTCATAATAATGGGTACTCCTAATCACATCTCTCACGAAGATTTCTTGTCTCCTGTGATAAACTTTCCTATCCCTCTTTCTATCTTCTTCTCAGTCACTTAGGTTTCTTCCTTATTCTGATTTTTTTCTTTTTTCTTTTCCTCTTTCTTTTCGGTGTCCAATTTTCCTCCCTTTTCCTTTCTCTTTCCCTCTCAGCCTTCGAGAATTTTTATTTTCTCCTCCTTCTTTTCTTTTCATTTCATTCAAGGTTATCAGGACTTTCTTCTAAGTCTTTTCTTTTTCTGCTTTCTTCTTTCTTGTCCTTTCAATGGTTCTTTCTTTTTCTTCCTCCTCTTCTTGCCTCGCTTTAGTTGTGTAACTTGTCGATTCCTTCTTCAATCTTTCTCCTTAAGAAAAGAAAATTTTTCCCTTCTCTCACCTTCTTTCCTAAAAACGGTTCTGTAAGTTCCTCATCTTCTTTCCTTTCTTCCTCTCTTTTTCTTCATTCTTCACTTCTTCACTTCTTCTCTTTCTTCTTCTATTAACTTTTTCTTTTTGATCTTCATGGGAATTTCCATAATGCCTCATCAAGCGATTCCTCTCTTCTGCAAAAATCCAGAATCAAAGCTTCTTTTAGTCAGATTCCACTGAATTCCATTTCTTTTTGTGTTTTGTTGATCCTTTTCATCTTCCCAATCTATTCTAGTCTTTTTCTTTGGAGACTTATCTTTTCGTCCTTCTTCTTCTAATTCGAGTATCTGTCTATCAATCATGAACTTTCTGCTCGCGTATCAAATCTAATCATGGTCCGAATGTATAGGATCTGAATTCCATCTCGAAGAACTCTTCTTTCTTCTTCAATCTCTTCTTTATCAAGTTAATATCTTCAAAGGGAATTCATAATACTCCTCTTCCACTTCGTCAATCTATTTCTTCTCTCCATAACTCCCAAATGCTTCTTCTCAATTAGTCTCCTTGCTTCTGGAATTTCTCCTTAGGAACTTCTCATTCCCTCTCTCGTCTTTCTTCAACTATTCTTCTCCTTCTCAATTTGGTATCTCCATCTCTGTACCCAGGATCTCTTTTTGTCCAAATAGTTTGTTATAATTATCTCCTCTATCTTCTTTCTCTCTTCTTCTTTTTCCTTCAATCGACAAACTTCTTTTCCATCTTCTTCTTTCTTTCTTCGTTCTTCTTCTTTTTTCTTCGTTTTTTCTTGTTCTACCCTGCTCATCACAATTCCTGGCATCTTCTTCAAACATTATTCTCCTCTCTAATTTCTGCTCTCTTGTATCCTCTTTCTGTTTCTCCTCCACATCCTTATGGCTCTTTGACTGGAATAACCTCTTCTGCTCTTCTTCCGCACTTCTGCTTTTCCTCTCTTCCTTTCAGAATTTGCCAAATACCTTTATAATTCTCTGTTTCTATTGATCCTTAGCCTCCGATCCCATTCTTCTTGACAAGTCTTCTTTGGACATTAGCCTGCTTCCAGTCTTCTTAGGGGCAACTATCATGATTCCCTTTTCTTTCTTTGCTTCCTTAGGGTCAAATCCGGCTATCTTCTTACAAGTATACAACTTGGTTCATGCTTTATTCTCTTTTCTCCTTCTTCTTCTTCTTTATCTTCGCTGACTTTTACATCTATACTTCCCGACCTTCATATCCTTAGTTGTTCTTTCATGCTTTCGGCCTTTACCTTTCTTATCTTCTGCTAAAGGCCTTTCATCCACAAAAGCTGGTTCTTTCTGCCTTCTTGATTCATTTTCTTTCGTGCGTAGATTCCTTCCATTCCTTCCTTCCTTCTTTCCGTCAGCGTTCCCCTCTTCCTTTCCTCCATTTCTTTGATGGTTTCATTCTCTTTTTGCATGTCCTCATTCTTTCCACTTTGCTCCTTCCGCCAAGTATCTTTCTTGGTCGGCCTTCTTCTTCTGGTTCATTCTTTCATATCAGCCTCCATATCTTCTCGCCTTGTGATGGATTTTTTCCTTTCTCTTTTCTTTCCTAATTCTTCTTTTGAGGACGTTTTCCTTTCTTCTTGTTCCCAGTTCTTTCCTTTCGACTATTCCAGCTATGATCCTTGTGCATAGCTCCTTCCTTGTGCTCTTCCTCCATCTTCCTTCTCTTCTTCATTCACATCTTCTCAAAAGCTTCTTCAGCGTCTGATGATAATTATCCTAATTTTTGTTCATGTCCGTCTTTTTTCTCCTTCTTATTTTATTATACTTTAACTTCCGCTTCTTTCTTGTTGGTGTTCTTTTCTTAAAATTCAGGACTTTTTCGATTCATTTTCTCTCTTACCTTCCAGCTGTTCATTCTGTGAAGCACAGAAAGCAACATTTCTCTTCCATCACCTACTTCCTTCACTGTCATCTTCGTGCATGTGAAGAAGCCAGAATGTCTCCCCCAGATCTGATTTCTTCCTTCTCTTGATATGGCTGTTCTTGAGCTTCTTCTTTCATTCTGCGTCTTTTCGCTGTTCTTCTTCTCACTACACTTCTTTCTTCTTCCCACCTGCTTTCTCCGCCTATTACTGGCTGTTTGGGCTCCTTCATCCTGTTGTTGTTGGGTCTCTGAAACTTCTTCTGCTAGCGCTATCTTTCGTCCATTGGTTCTTCTCTTGCATCCTTTTCCTAGAGGCTCTTCCAATACTTGCCTGTCAGTTGGCTGATTCCTTACATATGGGCTTCAGGGCTTCCTCACATTGAGCGTCATGACCTCTGTCTTCTTTAGGTGATGTTCAAGCCCACCTGCTGGCTATACTTATTAAAAATCAGTTTTCCCCCTTCTTTTTCTTTGATGTTCCTGCTCCTTCCTAGCCTTCTTCATCGCTTCATCTGCATATCTCCAGATCTGCACCTACCTTGCTTGCAGTTGCAATGTCCTCTGCATATTCCCAGAATCTCCAATGGTACTTCTTCTTCTGTCTTCTTCCTTCTGTAGTCCATCTTAGCTCCTCTTGGCCCCCCTCCTGTTGTCTGGCACATCACCCAGTCTATGACTGTGAAAAATAGGATAGTTAATAAGGGGCACCCCTGTCGTCCTCCTGGCTCCACTCCAAAGGTTAGCTTGCTCTGCCCAATGCTGCTTCTTCAAAATTTGGCATAAAGGCTTTTTATGATTGACCACTATGGCACTGCTTCTTAATTCATAATCCCCTCAGTCCCTATTTTCAACCAAACTATTTATTCTCGAATGTAATCTGGGTCTGTACTGCCCTATTTTGTATACTTCTTTTCTTTCTAATTCCCTTACCCCCCTTTCGCTCTTTTCAAAATCAACGAAATTAATGTACAACTGTCTTTGCCATTCGGAGCACTGCTCTATAATGTTGAATTCCGTTCCAGACTTTGTTCAACTATTATTCTCAATGTAGCGAAACTCTTGTCCTCTTACTGGATCTCTTTTTGTCAGAAAAACATGCTTGTTGGTATTTCTCAGTTGTTGACTTCCATCTTTTTCATTCTTTCTCTTTTAATCTCTCCAGGATGACTCTGTTTAATACTTTTGCTGGCCTTGTTGATAGCAAAATTATTCCTCCCCTCACATGTTAGCCTTCTCACCTCTTAATTGTGACTGCACTCTTGTAAATTTCCCTTCTTAGGCAACTTATATAATCTTCCTTCCACCTTCTCCTTTATCTTACCCCCTCACCCCAATTCCTTTGTGCTCTTTCCACTAAACTTAGTTTATATTATCAGCATCCCTCTCTCTCCCACTCTCTTACCAAGTAGGTTGTATAATATGCTCTGTAGAGGTTCAATATCTTGTTTTGGCCGTTTAGTGGGAGGTTATAAATATTTCGCCTAACTGACTGAAGGTACTGACTGGAGGATCAGATTGAAGGTTATATAATCTAATAAAGAGTAGTACTTATATACCACTATAAACTTACTTGCTGCCAGACATCTATTAATATAAATACCTCAGTCAGAATATATTCAATTCTGGAATAGTGTGATTTTCCTACGTTATATGTATTCTAGGGTATGTGTATGATGAAAGTGTTGATTCAAAACAACAACAACAGATAAACAATTACTTACCTTCCATTTTATTCTACTTTTTCTTTATGTACAACACTGGATTTCTCATTCCCCTTCTACTTGATAAGGTTTCTTCAATACACTCAATCTGTTCCTTCTGACACATCCATCACATGAAACTACAAGGAGCTATCTTAAGGAGTGTAGTAGGTTCTACACTTCAAAATAACAATATGTATTCACTTTGCTGTCATGAATGTATTTGTGTCATGATTCAAATACAAAGGGAACCAGGAATCACAATCAATTTTAATTACAAGTTATATGTACAGAATTTATCAATATGAATCTTGTAGTGACATATATTATTAAAAGTAACCTATGTGTGTCAGTTGTGTAGTAGTAATATGAATTTCCTCTTTTTTTTTGTTTTTCTTTCAAGCTCTGTTGGTATTTGTCATCGATGACTTCATCCCTTTTTTTTTCATCACCCTTTTTCTTTCTTTCTTCTTTTCTTCTTATTCCTTTTTTTTTCTTCTTTCCTTGGAGATAAGTAAAGTTCACTTCAGTTCGATATTAAAACATTGGACAATTCCTGATCTTAATGTTTATTTTTACAAGGTCATTTTAAGATGGGGGTACATAATGTTGAGCTCAGCTGGCAACATCATTATCCTTGCGTGATGGCTTTTTGGCTTCTTCTCTCTTTCTTCCTTATTCCTTCCTACTCTGGATTCTGCTCTGACTTATCGATGAATCAATGAGGACGTGTTTCCCCTGGGCTCTGCTTGAATAAACCAGTTGTTACCTCACGGATATTTCTAAACGTGATATTTATTTATTTATTTGGCGAGTACCTTCATTAAAATTACGTTTTGAACTATTAGCGGCGTTAACCAACCTTTAAGTTGATAGCCGAGCACGTTTGTGTAACAAACACACATGAATAGGTGTTCACGAATTCCACAGAGTACGGAACAATACAATACACAACTAAACTCAACCTTGTAACTCTAAATATCCTTTAAATCGGCATAAGTAGAATAAACAAGTGTCTATTGGTCGGTGCAAACATTTAACACTATATGCATCATTTTCTACGCGTTTTGACATTTTCTGTCCAAGGAAGTCAATGTTTTTTCTAATTACTCTTTTTAGCTCCTCATGAGTTTGAGCCTCCAACAACACTGTCAGTCTTCATTCTTGAAATAGTTCTTTCCATGTTTTCCTCATCCCTTTCAAAGTGGTTCCAGTTCTCTTCTCCATCAAAAACGTGTTTTTTGGTATACCTCTGCCTCTCTTTCCCTGTGGATTCCAGAACAAGGACTGCCTTGTATTGCTATCAACAGGTTTCCACAATGTGTGTCAATCATCGCCAGCGTGCTCACTCTTGTCCACTACTGTCTGGTTCTTGTCATCAATTCCACATTTGTGACTTTGTCATACCATTTCAGTCCTTCTATTCTACGCAAGCACCCGTTTATAAAAGTCTGTAGCTTTTTGATTGTTGTTTTTGTTGTTCTCCATGTCTCAGAGCCATACAATAGGACTGACTTCACATTTGAGTGCAAGATTCTTATTTTCGTGTTGGAGTTGATTTCTCTTGTTCTCCATATATTTCCCAATGCAATGAAAGCTCCTCTTGCTTTTTGTATTCTTATTTTGATATCACTGTCTGTCCCTCCAACTTTGTCTATATTACTTTCAAGATATGTGTACGATTCTACATCTTTTAGTGGTGTTTCTTCGTTCAACCTTGTTATCATTTCTTGCATTTATTCTCATAATCTTTGTCTTTTCCCGGTGTATTTTCAGGCCCACTTGTTGTGACCTCTCATCGAGAATTTTCATTTTCTCTTGCATCTGATTATGGTTATGGGACAGGAGAGCTAAGTCATCTGCAAAATCCAGATCATCAAGCTGTTTAGTCAGATTCCACTGGATTCCATTTCTGTTGTGTAGTGTCGATGTTTTCATAACCCAATCTATTGCTAGTAAGAAAAGAAATGGAGACAAGAGGCGTCCCTGTCTCACTCCCGTTCTAATCCTAAACGGTTCTGTAAGTTGTCCTTCATGAAGAACTCTGCATGTCATGTCTTCACAGGTCTTCTTTATTAAGTTAATGATCTTCATGGGAATTCCATAATGCCTCATCAATTTCCAAAGCGATTCTCTGACTACACTGTCAAATGCCTTTTCATAGTCCACGAATCCGATGTATAGCGGTGAATTCCATTCCAGACTTTCTTCAACTATTATTCTCAATGTGGCTATCTGGTCTGTACAGGATCTATTTTGTCGAAAACCTGCTTGTTCATCTCTCAATTGTTTGCCTATGGACTCTTTTAATCTCTAAAGGACGATTCTGTTTAATACTTTTCCTGGCACTGATACTAACATTATTCCTCTATAATTTGTGCACTCTTGTAAATTTCTCCTTAGGCAACTTGACAAGATAACCTTCTTTCCATTCTGCTGGTATTTCCTCTCTCCCCCAGATTTTGCCAAATAGTTTGTATAATATCTCTGTAGAGGTATCAATATCTGTTTTGATGGCCTCTGCTGGAATGCAATCTGGACCAGCTGCTTTTCCATCTTTCAGAAGCTTTATTCTCTTCTTTTCTTTGATCCTTAGCCGCCGACCGTCAAAGCAGTCAGTGGACATTACGCCTGGTGGCGTCTTGTAGGGCAACAACAAATTGATTCCACTTTGCTCGGTCGGCGGCTATCCTTCGTACAGTGCCCCAACTCTGGTTCATTCTTTGCATCTCAGCCTCCACAGTCCTCCGCCAAGTTGTTTTTGGTCGGCCTCTTTTTCGTTTTCCTTCAGGGGTCCATAGCATAGCTGTTCTTGTGATGGCATCGGGGTCTCTTCCGAGGACATGGCCAACCCAGCTCCAGCGTCTGCCAGCTATGATGGTGTGCATGTCCTCTTGCTTGCTCCGAGTAAGCAGATCTTGGTTGGTGATGATATTCGGCCAAACGATTCAGAGAATTTTTCTCAGGCATGTTGTGTGAAAAGAGGACAATTTCGACATTTCTTTCTCTGTACCTCTCCAGCTGTCCGCGCCATAGAGAAGCACAGAAAGCACACAGCTCTGATATAATCCTAATTTTGTGCTTGTGCTGTACTGAGAGGACTTCCAGATGTTGTTTAGACTAAAAAAGGCTGTTCTTGCTTTGTTCATTCTGTTGTTGATGTCTTTGCTTTCTCCGCCGTCTGGTGTTACTATGCATCCTAGGTATGTGAAGGCATCTGTCTGTTCCAGTTGCTGATTCCTTACTGATATGGGCTCAGGGCTGCTCACATTGAGCGTCATGACCTCTGTCTTCTTTAGGTTGATGTTCAAGCCCACCTGCTGGCTATACTTATTAAGTCTATCCGTTTTTTCCTGGATGTGTTGATGTGAATGTGCTAGCAGTGCAATGTCATCTGCATATTCCAGATCTTCCAATGTAGAAAATGTAGTCCATCTTATTCCTCTTGGATTGCCCTCTGTTGTCTGGCGCATCACCCAGTCTATGACTGTTAAAAATAGAGTGGTTGATAAGGGGCATCCCTGTCGTACTCCTGTCTTCACTTCAAAGGTTAGCTTGCTCTGCCCAATGCTGCACGTAAAGTTGGCATAAAGGCTTTTTATGATTGACACTATGCAGCTTGGAATTCCATAAGCCCTCAGTATTTTCCATAAACTGTCCCTATGTATACTGTCAAAAGCCTTTTCAAAATCAACTTTAATGTACAACTGTCTTTGCCATTTCGGAGCACTGCTCCTATATAATGTTGAGTAATTTCAGACTGACTTCAATCTTTGTCTCCCCAAGCACTTTATTTTTCAACTATTATTTCAAAGTAGCTAATCTGGTCTTACTGGATCTAATTTTTGTCAAAAAAAACTTGCTTGTTCATCTCTCAGTTGTTTTGTGACATGGACTGTTTTAATTACCATTGCTCTGTTTTCTTTTTGGCACTGATAGAATTTATTTGTATAATTTGTGCACTCTTTAAATTTTTCCCTTCTTAGGCAACTTGACCAGATAATTTCCTTCCATATTTCCTCTCTCTGGACAATTTTTAAGCCAAGTAATAATATCTCAGAGGATCATGCATATCTGTTTTGATGGCCTCTGCTGGAATGCAATCTGGACCAGCTGCTTTTCCATCTTTCAGAAGCTTTATGGCTTTCTTTATTTCTTCTCTACTTGGTCGTTCACAGCTGATTTGTAGCTCCTCTTCTGCTGGCTGGATGTCTGGGGGATTAGTTGGAGATCGTCTATTGAGAAGTTCCTCGAAATGTTCTGTCCATCTCTTCATTTTTTTTGTATATTACTCAGCAATTTTCCATTCTTATCTTTTATGAGGCCATTTGCTTGCTTATATTTCCCTGTTAGCTTCTTTGTGTTGTTGCACATACAGGTCCCTCATATTTCCTTTGGCTGCAGCTTCCTCTGCTTCCCTTGTCAAATCATCAATATATTTCATCTTGTCTCTTTTAATGTTTCTTCTTACTTCTTTCTTTGCTTCTATGTACCCTTCATGAGCCTTGGCTTTTGAGCTTCTGATTTTGCTTCTGTTTAAATCTGATTTCTTGTTTTTCCTGTCTTCTTACTAATGGCTTCTGTTGTTATCCATGCTTTGTGCTGATGTTCTCTTTTTCTCAGTACTTGTTCACATGTCTCGTTCCATATATCTTTTAATTATTGCCAGTGGTCTTCCGTATCTGTTTCATCTTCCAGCTGTTGGAGTACTTGGTATTTGTTGGATACTGTGATTGAAAATGTTTCTCTTATTTTCTGATTTCTTAGATATCCCACATTATACTGTTGTCTATAGCTATATGCTATTGTAAATTTCTTGAGTTTTAATTTTGTTTTAGCCAACCGAAGATGGTGGTCTGATAAAACATCTGCTCTTCTACATACTTTCACATCATGCAATGATGACCTAAACTTCTTACTTATGCATATGTGATCAATCTAATTCTCAGTTCTGTGGTCTGGTGATATTCGTGTTGCTTTATGTATTCTTTTATGTGGAAATATGCTTCCTCTTATAGCTAGTTGATTTGAAGCACAGAAGTTTGCTAATAGTTCCCCATTCTCGTTCATCATACCGAATCCATGCTTTCCCATGATTTGTTCAAAGCCAGTGTTGTGTGTTCCTATTTTCGCATTTTGGTTCCCCCATCAAAATTGTGATGTCCTTTCTTTTCTTATTGTCCAAGACATTTTGTAGTCTGTTGTAAAAGTCTTCTTTCTCAGATTCTTCTTTATCGTTTGTTGGTGCATAACACTGGATGATGTTTATATTTACTTTCTTTTTGGCTGATTTAAACCTTGCTGTTATAATTCGGGGTCTCATCGCTTCCCATTCTATAAATGTTTTCCGTGCTTCCTTGGACAGCATTAGAGCCACCCTTTCACTGTGGTGGGCTCTTTCCTCCTCATGTCCTGAGGACAACACCATGTCTCCTGTGATCAATCTCCTCTTCTCTATGCCGTTCCACTGTGTCTCGCAGAGACCCTGGATATCAATCCTGTAATTTGTCATTTCTGCTGCTACCTGTGCAGTTTTCCCTTGTTCACACAGAGGGCGAACATTCCAGGTGCCAATCCAGGTGACTTTCCTAGGCGAAATAAGGTTAGTTGGCAACCCAGACTCCTTTCGGCTTTCTCTGGGTAGCTTCATGCACCTCCTTTCCAGAGGACCTTCTTCTGTCTTGGGCAGCTGAGTTTATTTATATTCTGTATTTGACTTGTCCATGTTTGTTGAAGTTTTTGTTTTAAAAAGTTTTTTTTACAGGATGGGGTAACCAGCCCCATGCCCAACCCTCCTTAGTCGCTTTTTACGACATGCCTGGTAGGGTACAGTGTTACTATTCTTTGCTCCCCTTTCGGGCCCCGGCAACACACAGGTGCTTTATGTTTTACTCAGTCATAAACATTGATGCCAGATTCTGTTTCCGCACGCGATATTTTAAAACAAGAAGTAAGCTTATATTTAAAAAGTAAAGATCCGGTAATACATAAGGAAATCGTTGTAAATAGCCATAGAATATATTCACGTTTTATGACATGTCAATTGCAGAGAACAAGAAGAGACTTGGTCCAAAACCAGGCGATACGTCATGGCCTCAAAACTCATCCCCCAGCAGAACCGAGTGGAACGGTCCCAATTACGATGGTTTGGCTATGTCTGCAGAATGGAAAAAGATCGGCTACCATAACAAATATGGGAAACCAAGAGTTAAGAATCCAGACCTCTGGGACGACCCAGAGTTCGATGGGAGGACAACATTATCTCTGAAGGACTGACTACATTGGAACCAGGCCGGGAAGAAGACAGCCGATAGAATAGAATGGCGCTCTCTCTCTGGCAAACCTCTACACCCCAAGGAAGAAGAGGAACGATGAAGTAAGCAAGCAAATTGCAGAGTGGGGTAATGTACAAACAGTTAAACACTCGTACTAAGCGGCAGGTGGGAGAATAATGTACCATATTGTGGCGCATTATCCGGCATTTGGGTTAGACATGGTTCAGGTAGTCTTTTAAAACTATGCTGTTGGGGCAAATTTCAACTACTCATAAAGTCCAGCACAACGTACGAGAAAACAGGACGTTATAGGGGAAAGAATGGGTGTTCGGGTGAAAGTATGGTGTGGCATAGGACCCCAGATCATCATCTTTATCATCATCATCACCATCATCATCAACATCATCATCACTCGAGAGTATGGTGCTGGTAAGCGCGGCACAATAAAGAATTGTCACTATGTGTACTTCGCACATGACGTGAACATGTTTGGGATATAAACAGAACAGAGTTGATGTTTACCCTGTTGGGGTCATATGTGTATACGACCAAGCTGGTAGTTCTTGCGAACATGTTCAATGGGAAATGTTTTATAATAACCCGATGTGTTCAGATTTTAAGTATATGGAGGAAAGTGGATCATGTGATACTATTACTGGATTGCTAGAATGCGTATCTTGGAAAATACCTGACATAGAATGCCGTGCTGTTGTCTTGTGAAAACTGTGGAATAAATATAATTAAATGTTGGACATGCGTCGTCACAATGATTAATGTTGGCTGGTTGAAGAGCCTTTATGATTAATGTTCACAGACGTTATTACTGGGACAAACGTCTATATTAACCCTAGACGAAAATGAGCTCAATAAATGCACGGATACAATGTTACGTGTAGATTTGTGACTCCACAATGACTGTGATAAACGAGCGTCTGATCTTATCGCTGTCTTTCCCATCATCTCTCTTTTCTTTCATTTTCAACCACATTGGCTCTTTCATCGTTTTCAAGTAATTTTTTAATCACGACTGGACTTTAAACGGTAATTGTTTATTACTCGCGACTTGTATCTAAAGCGTAACTTAACGCTCCTTGGATTCAGGTTCCCACATTGTTAAACACATCTTGTTTCATCATAATCTGGGAAACACATAACTATAGAACGATTTCTTTCGATACGTAGGTCTCTGTGCAGATATCGTCAGACATACCACTTTGGAGTATTTAATATTTTGGAAGACACGGGGCTTCCACATGGTAGTCTATTCATGGATAAGCCGCTGTTTAAACAAACTACGGTCATCGCGCACAATACAATGGACGCCGGGCATGGGACATCAAAAGGCTCGACCACGGACTACCACCTTTGTTTCATGATGGTAGCCGACGGTAGAAGGATAGGAATCTTAGACATGACACAGGGAGATTAAAGAGTCACCGCATGCATGGGAAAACAAAGTGGACGCGGAGGGTTTTGTGACAGTTAGAGGGAGGGTGATGTTTTTGCATTGGCCAGCCAATTGTCAAACTCCAGTTTGCCATGCCGCATGGCATTGAAAGATTGTGGAGAATAGCCCACCCACTTTTAGACTGACAGGGGACAAGAGATATCCAAGGTCTGAGCCCCAAGATGGATGCCTCACTATTGGTTTAGAGGCAGAATTTCAAGTCACAGGCAAAATTTAGGAATATATGGGCGATTTAGGAATATAATCTACTGCGGAGCATCAGAGATCAGTACAGTTTCAGTACAGCGTGGTGTAGAACATATCCCAGACGCCTAGCCTTATTAGACATGTTAATTCCTGTGTGAATATTGAAATTAATATACCTGGAATTTATAGTGTTATTTAATTGCGAAAGGGAAAAAAGTCGAACAAAAATATGAGTCGACATAATACATGTTGAACTTCTAACCAGAAATAAACTAGCACAGTGTACGTCTGGATAGCAGAATTCGCCTTTAGGACGTCCTTAACTTCCCCAGTTAAGAAGGCAGAATTCTCGCCCACGTTTACAAAGTAGTCGCAGCATTTTTATTCGCCTTTTATCAAGAGCGCATTTTGAGAATCAAGATTCTATATTTACAAGTTGATTCTCATATTTACACCAAGTGCCACGCACTCCTAAGCGCATTTTATGAAGCAGACTCCATAGTCACAAGTTGAGTCGGATATACAGATATTAAGTGCAACTTACTCCAAAGTGTATCTTAAGACTCCAGCGTACATACTCAAGTTGATGAGTCTACATATCAAGATCATTCTGTGACGATCTCCAGTCTGGCCAGTACCCTTCGGAGATTAGACAACAGACATTTTTCATACGACAACTGTCAAATTTTTATCAACGCTACAGAGATATTTTCAAACACTGAAAGACTGTATATTGTCAACGTTCTCAGTACCACAAAAGAACTCACCAGAACGTCCTTGTCTTAGAGATAACCCACTCAACATAACTTATAACTACCTTTGACATTCTATGCATAGATGTGAATTATCCTACGCGGTAGAAGCATTTAGAGACACATGGACTGTGTAGATTACTCATCATTTTGGTAACAAGTATCATATTTCATCATCATTTCGCTTCATATAGGTTCATTCTTCTATTTAACTAGCTACAGTATAAATATCTGATCTGTGTGTTTTTGTGTGAATCGTCGTTCACCATACGTTCTAATCACTACTAACTCTATATGTGTAGATATTTAATTAATAAATCCAATAATCGTTTGATCATTATCTAGTTCGTTAATGTATCACTCCTGCTGTCGGTGTTAATTGTTTACTTATACGTAAATTTATACATTCAGATGGGGTTAGGGGCTTTTTCTGTTTCGGGATCCATTGGCAGAAGCTAAGGTCGCGGAGAAACAGAACTCTTTCCATAATTCACTAGAAAACACTGTCCAGTGGAAAGCATTCGCATTCTCTTCTTCTTGCCCTTATCTCGAATAGGTCTCTAGTCTTTCTTAACGAGCCAATTTCTGGAGACCTTCTTCATAATATTTCTTAGGCTTTTTCCTTCGAAAACTACTGTTGTAGTTGCCCCAATATATACTGTATGACAATCACCACCACCACTATCATCATTATCATCATCATCATCATCATTATTTTCTGTTTTGCTCTTTAAGAAGCACAGTGGCGTTGTTGAAACTAGTCCCCTTGAAGTACGCTTGCACCAAAGCTTTCATTTGCTCTTGGAACAATGTTTATTGAAGGCAATATGATTTACATAATAAAATTACCAGTCATACATGCAACGTCATATTCTGCCCCTTCTACGACATGCCTGAGGGAGCAGTATTTCTTTTTCTGAATTTGTCTCCTCAGGGAACTACCAAAAGAAAAAAAAAACCCAAGAAACAAACAAAATAAAAACATAATTCCAGCAACCACACATCTCTTTGATTTCTTCCTCTGTGATACCTGTTATTGGCTAGTACGTTTGTTAAATATTGATACATAAATTACCAATGGTCCTATCTATTTATTTAAAAACCGTCACAGCTGATACAACTGTTACATTTACGATATTACTCTACTAAATATTAAACTGAAATACCGTAGAGCGTTGTATATCCGAACTAATTGGAACCAATGTTGGTTCGGTTATTTAAAAAAAAAAAAATAAAGTTTTGCCTCGTTTTGGCGTGGCGCGTCCCATTCAACCTAGTCGGTTATATTAGGGCACATCTCCAAATATAAAAGACCTTTAGGTCTTTTTCATGTTGGTTCGGTTAATCAAATAGTTCGGACAACCAAACTTGCGAGAGAATACCCAGTGTATACGACAGAAGTTGTGATTAGGTCTACAATTAAATTATTGTGCGCACTGCTTTCACTCCTGCATTTTGAAATATGAAGCATTATTTAAAAAATAATTGATTTAGGAAATGGTTTATAAATAATAACCAAAATGTTTTGAAGAAACAATGTATATTAGATTTATTTTGAATATATATAATTGTTTTCCATGCTTTCACCTAGAAATAACACTATTTTTCGGCAACGGGGAAAAAAAAACCACAAGTAATTGCAGAGAAATAAAATTATAATGAATCTTGAGAAAGTTTATTTTAATAATATTTTCTTAGAATCATGCGACATTTCCTTTATTTTCCAAGCGTCTCTCATCCCCTTTAAATAGCAGTTATCTCCGTAGAACTGCATTCAAACTGTCGCTCCCACCATGCCAAAGCAGTTTGTAAGGCAGTTCGGATGAACTGCGGTAGTCAGAATATATTCTCCGTATTTATTCATTACACTTCATATCTCCAAGCCGGACAGGCCTGCGAAAAAACGCGTGCCAAGTTTTTCTTTCACGTGCCACGAGCTCAAGATGATTCCTAGGCTTCTCCATCATTTTAATTGGTAACTCAGACTGTTGTCAGTTTTCCCTGGGTTAGGTAATGTGTCTCCTTACCAGAGGGCTTTCTTCTGTCTTGGATGGCTGATTTAAATTATGTTCTGTAGTTGACGTGTCCATGTGTTTCTTAAAGTTTTTGTAGTTTTATGTTTCTACAGGATGAATTGTCGGTCTCATGCCCAACCCTCCTTAGTCGCCTTTCATGACATGTGTAGTTTTTTTAAAAGTGTTACTATCGTTTTCTTCCCTTTCAGGTCCCGTTAACACACGTTATTACGAGCATCAAAACCGGGTGATAGGTTGTTTTTTTGGCCTCTGGTGTAAGTAATGTCTGACGTCTTCCTTGGAGATACTAAGATGGTTGCCTACTTGATCTATCTTGACACAACAAGCTACAGAGCTGATCTTTATCGTGACATCATAATCACTCTCTTTAATTTCCCGGTGGAACAAAGTCCATTATCAAATACACACTTAATCTTCTTGTCTTGCGCCCTGTGCTTCCTTGTCCGTCCTTGTCTTTTTAAAAATCCTTATCATGTCTGTGTCCAGTTCTTTTCTTCATGCATATATTTTTGTTTGGGACCACTTCCATGCCTCTTATTCGGTAAATTCAAGAAAAGGAGTTGTACCTAATGTTGTCAACTAGTTTTTCAAAGCGTGCCATGTATTCTCCACACATCTTGTTCCACCCTTGTTTGTCTGATTCTGTCCATTAGTTCCCACATTAGCAATCTTGTCATACCATTTCAATGCTTCTGTTCTGCTCAATGACCAACGTTTGAAAGCAAATATCGTTCTGATTGTCATTTAACTTGGAAACTGTTAAATTTAAACAATAAACTTTCGCACTCTCCTGATCAAGGGAGCGTGTATTACCGATATGACAGCACAAATAACTGGTACAGCACAACATTGTAGCAGTGAAATAATTATATTAAATAAGCAGCTTATCTGTCAAAATATGATGGGAAATAGTTATGTTGTGCTTGTTATGCTATATGCCCTGATGACGACACTAATTCTCATGCGATCATTTATCTGGATGCATTGCTTAAGAAGCTATGGAGCAACGCGTAAAAAAATGGTATGGAGATAAGTGAAAAAACGCAAATGGACTGAAGTTTGACTAAATAATTCACGGCTGCTTTCAACATATTATAGTAATGCTATCGCGATTTACGCAAAGGGTTCGTTCCATGAGATTCTGTGACAGGGCGCCCCAATCTTGCCCTCTAAGTATGTACCCGTTTTACATACTGGGTAAAGTTTATTTTATATTTTTATCTTTTCTCTTTTTCCTTCTAATAAGTGTTTCTGAAGAGTCATAAAACGAGAGTACTGGTTTGGTTCACCAGAGGTAGAAATTCTCTTCGATATTTTACGGGACCCAGGTTTTTATTTGATTCGGTTTCCTTGGACTTTGTGTGACATATAATGTAGTACTCTTTCATCAGAGATCATCCAAACTGAATGCAGAACTAATCCATGATAGAAGTTCCAACAATAACTTTATTTTACAAGTCTTCCAATTTTCACAGACGATTTGATCATATAATTATAGTGTCGGTTGCAGATTACAATGTCCTACTCTATTATATTACGTTGGAAACTGGTACCAAAGAGTATTTGGTATTATTCCAGTCATTTCCTATAACTGTCTTTTGTGTCTATGTTAAGTTTCTTTTGTTTTATAGGTTAATTATGAATTACGTCATCAGTCTCTGTTGTCTCTTATGTTAGATAGAATTGAGGGTATCTTTTATATAATGACGTCATCAATCCGTTCACATATGTTCCCATGCCATAAAAATGTATCTCAAGAGACATTTTCCGGTACTATCAGTCGGTCTATCTATGTAGCATCTTAATTTTAGAGTAATAATAATAATCATAAAACACTTCAAATCGTGCATGTATGGGGAAAACTTAAGAGCGAATGTCTGAAAACTCGGCGTTGGTTGAAGTATCACATAGAATAGGTCGTAAATGTGGCAAGGACCTCTTCATTTGGTTTAAATCCTGATGAAGGACTTGTAGAAAGACCACATAGGCATCAACTGTTCGGCTTCACAACACGATGAAGAGCCCAAGGTCTCTTAAAGCTGGATCAGTTTCAGTAAGGTCTTTGAGTGATGAGTAATAACGTAGTCGTGGAGTCAGATACCTCCCTTACAAACTAGAATCTAGTTGAATCACGATGTATGAAATTTGTCGTAGCTCCGCAAATGTTTATGTAAAGGGGAAACGCTTCTGCCAAAATGCAAGTTACAGTTTGTCAGCTAATAATGACATGAGCTGAGATAAAAGCATGCCCTTATCCACGTGGGGTGAAACATTGCGAGGAACTTGAACCATAGGTGTGAGATGTGAAGAATCATCAATAATCATGTCTACATCACACGAGAGGCGTGGAGATTTCGGTTTTCTTCTACGTTTTTTAGGTTTGACATATATTTGATCTTGCGAAAATTTCGGAAGCTTGGCAACATGGATGGAATCGGAAAATGAAGAATCGTATCTCCGTTTATCTGCTAATTTTCGCGTTTCGTTCATGTCCATCAAGGTGGTATCCGAAGCTGTATTCACTGAATCGTTTTCTGAAACTACGGGTTTGGAGCAATCGATATCGGATGGTGTTGATAGTGTAGATTGAGGAAAATCAAGATTCATACTTGTTTCATTATGTTCGATTCTTTCATCATCAGCAATACGTTCTTGTCTTGAAATTAGACGCTGTCTAAGTTCTTGTAGGGGAACGTTATCTTCACTTGATGACGAAGTTCTACAATCTTTAGCTCTTTGAATCGCATGATCCAAACGATGTGGTACAATTTCTGACTCTGAGGAAGAATGCTCTGATGTGTCCACTGCATCCGAAGAAGATGAAGAAGGAGATGGAGGTTGGGCTAACGTAGATAAACGAGTTGGTCTCTGGAACTTCGTCTCTGGTATATCAAGCGGTCGGTGATCATCAAGTCGCATCTGATTGTGGTGAAGTGGGATGTTATAAATATTTATAGGGGACTTAGTGTACTGACTGAGATCAGCTGTGAAGGTATCTATATCTATTAAGAGTAGTGTATTATAGATAACCTTACTTGCTACCACATATCTCTATATCTCAGTCAGAATTATTCTGGAATAGTGTGATGCTACGTTATGTGTCTAGGGTATGAGTATGGTGAAGTGTAAGTCACAACAACAGACAGATAAACAATTTAATTTAATCCACTACTCTTGACAACACTGTGACACTCACATACATATAACACTCTATGAGAATATCTTACAGGAGACACTCGTAACTTTTCAAATAACAATATGTATTCATTTCTATCATAAAGGCATATGTGTGTCCTGATTCAAAGACAAAGGAACCAGGAATCACAATCAATGTAAATTACAAGTTATATGTACAGAATTTACCAATATGAATATAGTAGTGACATATATTATTACAAATATCCTATGTGTGTCAGTTGTGTAGTAGTAAAATGAGGTAATACTGGTTTTGTTTTGTTCAAGCTCTGTTGGTAGTTGTCATCATGACTTCAATAGTTTGTCTTAAGGAAATTAGTATTGGAGATGTTCTCAGTTCCTGATATTAAGACAATTAATTTCCCCTCTTAATATTATTTTTACAAAGTCATTTCAAGATGAGGGGACATAATGTTGAGCTCAGCTGGCCAATTCGCTTATCTGGCGTGATGGCGGCAGGAAAGGACTCCTCTGCTCGAATTCTCCTCTGGGCTCTGGAGACACCTCACTGATAGCTAAAAAGACCAAGGAGTATGCTGTCCGACTCAGGATTCAGCAAAGCTCTGACCAGGTGCTGCTCACTACCATCAAGACCACTGTCCCTGAAATCAAGAAGGATGTACCTTCTACTTCATAACTAACTTATACTCTCTTTTACACTGATCACAATACAGCACAAACATTGAGTTCAGAGTGTTAGGCCAACTATCAGCTTCATTCTGAAGTACTTTATACCAGCATTAACCTCCTTAATGGTTACTACGCCTCTGCAATTCCAGCATTATTTCTTTCTAGTCAATCATCTAGGTGTCAGTGTACTGTTTGGCCATTCCATGCCGTTTGACTTTCCTCCGACACCCTCTGTTCAGGCTGGAGCATTATAGGCTTTACCTCACGTTTGCCACTGAACTACACATATATATACAGGCATAAATCAACAATACACATTCAATTTTCATTAATAGATACTGAATGGTTCAAGCTTACCACAATTTCATGGAAATAAACACAGATACGTTGATTAGCAATGAATTCTGGCACAATTACTGGCACAAATTTCCATCTGCTTATGTTCCAGGCTTTTATTTTAGCAAAATTGTGAGCTGGCTTCAACGCACTGATGCTTTATCAAGCTTATTTAAACAAGTGGTTTCGAACTAACGCTCCCAAGTGTGTATATCAGCGAGACTGGCCAATGAGCCACGTTTCGACAAGTGTTTGAAAAAAATGTTACCCTTCCCCGTCTCCCTTGACAACGAAAGATAGTATTTATAGTCCGACCAATCGTGGTTAGGCTTTCATTTGTTGCGCTCCAATCAATTGGGAGTTTACATGGTAGGCTATTTATGTAACGTAAGGTTTTTTCAAACACGTTATATAAAAAAAATTTTATGAGCAGAAATGATTCCATGCTGTCAGGCATCCTCACTATTTTATTTTGGGTATAATTTATTAATTCCTGGACTATTTGCGTAACGTTTTACATATTATTTGTCAGCAAGCCCTAAGGAACCCAAATATACCAATTTGAAAGAGCTACGTGGCTGCGTTCAAAATATATATTTTCTACCTCCTGTTTCGAAGATGTGCTGTCTGGGTACTGTTATGTTTTCAACCGTAAACCCATCTAATGTTGTCTTTCCTAATAAGAGTTTTTTATGATTTATAAACCTAACTCTGGGAAAGGGTAGTGTATTTTATCGCTGTCCGTCTGAAAAACAATTAGTGCATGTAGACTTACACGCGTGATGGCAGCATTTGTGTATCGCGCGAAGCGTGTTGCATGCGTTCCTGATTTTCAGCCCTCCCTTCTCTCTTTATCCTTTAGTCCATCTGTTCGTTCGTTTTGGTAACGCAGTGTAGAAAAAGACATGAATGGAATTTAAAATGTAGGTCAACTTGCATATTTCAAGGTTTTTCTTAGAAAGGCAGCACATTTTATTGTGTGTTTGGGAAACGCGTGTATGTTGCAGAAAGCCTTTAATATCGACGTGAAACGTTACAATTTGCTTACGCAGTAGAAAACAAGGGGATTTCGAGTACAGTCATTGTGACAGCACTGTTCTTTACCATTCTTCTTCCTTTATTTATTATATGTATTTATTAGGCTTTATATTTACTTGATAATTTATATATGTGGATTAGAATATTCCACGACACCTCCCCTCTTAAAACAGACATTATATGTCAGTCCTTTATTCTATATTCACATAGAGAAATTTATTATTATTTCTGGGGTTTACGGTGATTCTCATCACACGGATGGCGGCTTAAAAAATCCGCTCCCAAATTGGTTTTTTCCAGATATATACTCAATGCTAAAATTATATGGAGCCAGAAGCAAAGACCATCGGAGTAACCTAGAGTTCTCATGCTTTGCCTGTGCTAGAAACGATAAAGGTTTGTGATCTGTTTGCAACTTAAATGCCTTCCCATATAGATAAATATTGAATTTCTTTATTGCCCATATTACTGCAAGACATTCTTTTTCGCTAGTTGAGTAGTTGATTTCAGCTTTATTCAACTTTCTGCTAGCATATGCCACTGGGCTTAATTCCCCATCCAATGCATCTGATTTCTGTAGTAAGTTGCACCTAACCCAATATTACTTGCATCCGTCCTTACTATGAATTCTTGACTTAAGTCAGGTAATTTCAAAATGGGTTTACTTGTGAGCTTTTCCTTCAATTCTTGGTAAGTCATTTCACATTGTGGTGTCCATGTAATGCGATCTGGATGTCCTTTACGTGTCAATTCCGTTAAAGGTGCACATATGGAATTAAAGTTTTTGATATACTTCTGGTAGAAACCACATAATGAGACAAAGGATCTCACGTCCTTCTTGGTTTGTGGTCTCGGGGCTTTCTGTAGTTTTTCTAAATTCTTTGGGTCAGGGGTCATATTTCCCTGATAAACTGTGTGTCCCAAAAATTCCAATTCTTTACATCCAACGCAACATTTGGTTGGTCGGGCTGTTAAATTTGCCTCCCTAAGTCGATCAAACAGCATGTTCAGAGAGTCAATGTGTTCCTCAAATGTTTCTGTTGCTATAAGGATATCATCCATAAAATTGGTTATACAGGGATTATTCAGAGGATCCAATAATTTTTCTCATCATTCTAGAGAAGACACTAGGCGCATTCTTCAATCCAAATGGCAATCTATTAAACTCATAGTGTCCTTCTGAGGTACTAAAAGCTAGGTATGGTCTAACCTCAGGCTTTACTGGAATCTGATAGTATCCTTTACTCAGATCCACTTTTGAGAAATATTTAGCTTTATTTAGTCTGGCAAACAGCTGATTTGTATCCGGCAATGGATCCACCTGTCCTTCTGTAATAGCATTCAGTCTCCTGTAATCTATACAGAGTCTATGTTCTCCAGAGGGCTTCCTTAAGAGTACAACACCGGAACTATACGAAGACTCACTGTGCGAAATAATTCCTTCCTTCAATAGATAGTCTAACTCTTCCTTCAAAGCTTTCTCCTTAGCAAACGGAATCGAATATGGTTTCATACAGACAGGTGTGGAGTCTATTAGTTTCATATCATATTCCAATAGGTTTGTATGCCCTGGTCGGTCTGTTAACACCTCTGCATGATTATTTAGAACCTGTTGCACTCTCTCTTTCTGAGTTTTCGTTAAATGTGTACTGATTTTCACCTGTGCTGCTGTCTCACAGGGGTGTAATGGATATTCAAATGATGAAAGTGGTTCCTTTTTCATCTCCATGGCGATGGACAAGGTCAACAAGTGTGTCTCTTCCTGATGTTCTCTTTCCAAATATTTCTTCAGGAGATTCACATGATAGATTTTTTCTTTCCCCTTCTTATCTATCTTATAATTTGTTCTAGACACCTTCTCTAGAACTGTATATGGACCCTGCCATCCAATTTGTAACTTATTCTGACTCCCGGGCAAAAGAAGCAGTACTTTCTCTCCCACAGCCAAATTTCTGTCTTTCGCCTTCCTGTTATAATAGGCAGCATGTTTCTTCCTGGCTTGTTTCAAATTTTCATTGGCAAGTTTCCAGCCAGTTTTTTCAACCGAGTGGTCAGCTCATTCACATATTGGTATGAAGATGTAATGTTTTCCTCTGCCTTTTCATCAGTCCACGTTCTTAACAAAGCTACATATGGACCTTTAATTGTGTGGACCTATTTGTCCATGCACCGGTATGGTCTCTTCCACTCGAAGCTTTATAGTGATGATTTTTCCTCCCAGAATTATCATTCACAAAACGACCGCTACCAATTTTTCTTTGGGGCTTTCTCCCCACTTAAAATTCTTGATGAGAGATTTCCTCTCTACATCCTCTTCCTCCAGTTTGTTTAAGTCCGATTGAGGGATTTTCGGCTTATCCTGGGGTAAGACATCTCTTGGCACTCTCCGCATAGTGGCCATTGTAAAACAGTTAAGTGAAGCTTGTCCGTGAAAAGGGGCTTCCCATTCCATTTGGTCCACTTTATCAAATCTATTTTTCTTTTTATTGTCAGGCCTGATTTTGCCCCATGGCGTGTCCAGGTCCTGATCCATGTTCCCACTTGTGGGTGTTCCCTCATGTGCTATGCTACACCTTACTACAAAATTCTCAATGTCCCATCTTGCTTTGGGCCAATAATAATTGTGAGCCACCTTTTGAATGATGGTACCTATCTTCTCATGGTCCCCATCTGGTTTCACATGTAGGCTCCTTATTAATTCTGTCCTATATCTTTTTGGAAGAACCAGCTGTCCGTGACCATTGGATCTAGCTCCAGTCTTCCTATACATCAACTTGTTTTTCATGTAAAAATCTCCCTTGCCTGGAGTTGTATGACAAGTTGACAATTTTCTGAAACAAGGCTTGAGTTTTTTATCCCCAGCCTGTGCCTTCCTCATCTCTTCTGGAGTGGTATCTAACATAATATCCTCCTCCTGTCTTGAGGTCGACCTGACCTGAAGGGTTGCCATATACACAGGTTTCCTTCTGCAACGGTCAGTGTCATGATTGTCCATCTGACAATTCTTACACCACCTTTTTCCTTGGTTGAAAGATTTTCTTTCATTATATTTCCTTTCATCGAATTGTGGGAATTTATTTTTATTTTCATACCGTGGCCTATCAAATTGGTGCTTACCTTTATTTTGATCCTTAGGATCAAATTTATTAAAGTTCTGTGGTGCCCTAAAGTTGTCCACCTGTTTCTTTTTATTACCTGTTACCTCTGCTTGAGCTGCTTGATACCTTTCAGCAACATTTAGCAACTCATCCAGCCTCTCTGCACCTTGTTCCATGAGAAACTTTCTCAGGTCTGGAGCCATGGACTCTCTTAATTGCTCTATAAGGACCATTTCCTTAAGATCTTGGGTTTTCCCCAGAGAAGTCCATTTCTCCAAGTATGTCTCTATTCGTGCAGAGAACTGGTGATAGGTTTCACCTGACAGTAGTTTAGCATTCCTAAATTTTTTTCTATAGAATTCTGCATTCTTTTCATACCTTAACAAAAGAGCCTGCTTTAGCATGTCATAATTTTCCTGATCACCTCTGCTCATTTTTGCAAAAACTTCATAAGCTGCCCCACGAAGTCCCTGAGATAACTTTAAGCTCCACCTTTCTCTCTCTAACCCATACGTGGTAGCTAATAGCTCATACCTATTTAGGTAGCTCTCAATATCATCGTCTTTCTCAACAAAATGATCTAAATGAAAATTCATAGCTGAGGTTGAGGCTCCTTGAGTAACCGTAGCATCAGAGGCAAAGGGACTGGCACCATTTTCAGGAGCATGGCCTTGAAACTCAAACTCCCTTAGTCGTAACTCATGTTCCCTTTGTAATCTTTTATCTTCTGCTTCCCTTTCTGCAGCTAATTTCCTCTCTTCCCTTTCTGCAGCTAATTTCTTCTCTTCCCTTTCTGCAGCTAATTTCTTCTCTTCCCTTTCTTCTTCTTTCTCGGCTTCTCTTTCTGCAGCTAATCTTTTGTCTTCTCTTTCTGCTTCCAATTTCTTAGCCTCAGCCTCAATCTGCAACCTCTTAATTTCCTTGTCAGCCTCTAACTTTCTTTCGGCTTCAAACCTTCTTTCTTCACGTTCAATAAATTTGTCACATTCCGTCGTGACATAGGCAACCATAACTTGCCCATCTAATCCTAACTCTTTTGCAGTCTGAACCGCAGCAGATCGAAATTTGGCCAGGTCCGCCATTGTCTATCATGTAAATTTATACAATGTCTAACCAACAATTCAATCTCTAATGGACAACACAGGCACCGTGAGCTCAACCTTATTTAATTCCACCCAAGGATACCTTTTAATTCTTATATTCCCTGAAGTGAATTACCCCCAATATTTTTAATAGGGAAAGATTCAAAATCCCGGGAGCGAGACCCCAATATATGTGGTGAAGTGGGATGTTATAAATATTTATAGGGGACTTAGTGTACTGACTGAGATCAGCTGTGAAGGTATCTATATCTATTAAGAGTAGTGTATTATAGATAACCTTACTTGCTACCACATATCTATATATCTCAGTCAGAATTATTCTGGAATAGTGTGATGACTACGTTACGTGTCTAGGGTATGTGTATGATGAAGTGTAAGTCACAACAACAGACAGATAAACAATTTAATTTAATCCACTACTCTTGACAACACTGTGACACTCACATACATATAACACTCTATGAGAATATCTTAAAGGAGTCACTCGTAACTTTTCAAATAACAATATGTATTCATTACTGGCATGAATGAATATGTGTCCTGATTCAACTACAAGGGAACCAGGAATCACAATCAATTTAATTACAAGTTATATGTACAGAATTTACCAATATGAATATAGTAGTGACATATATTATTAAAAATATCCTATGTGTGTCAGTTGTGTAGTAGTAATATGAGGTAATACTGGTTTTGTTTTGTTCAAGCTCTGTTGGTATTTGTCATCATGACTTCAATAGTTTGTCTTTTGGGACTAGTATTGGAGATGTTCTCAGTTCCTGATATTAAGACAATTAAATTCCCCTCTGAATGTTCTTTTTACAAAGTCATTTCAAGATGAGGGGACATAATGTTGAGCTCAGCTGGCCAATTCGCTTATCTGGCGTGATGGCGGCAGGAAAGGACTCCTCTGCTCGAATTCTCCTCTGGGCTCAGGAGACACCTCACTGATAGCTAAAAGACCAAGGAGTATGCTGTCCGACTCTGGATTCAGCAAAGCTCTGACCAGGTGCTGCTCAGTACCATCAAGACCACTGTCCCTGAAATCAAGAAGGATGTACCTTCTACTTCATAACTAACTTATACTCTCTTTTACACTGATCACAATACAGCACAAACATTGAGTTCAGAGCGTTAGGCCAACTATCAGCTTCATTCTGAAGTACTTTATACCAGCATTAACCTCCTTAATGGTTACTACGCCTCTGCAATTCCAGCATTATTTCTTTCTAGTCAATCATCTAGGTGTCAGTGTACTGTTTGGCCATTCCATGCCGTTTGACTTTCCTCCGACACCCTCTGTTCAGGCTGGAGCATTATAGGCTTTACCTCACGTTTGCCACTGAACTACACATATATATACAGGCATAAATTCACAATTTACATTCAATTTTCATTAAAAGATACTGAATGGTTCAAGCTTACCACAATTTCATGGAAATAAACACAGATACGTTGATTAGCAATGAATTCTGGCACAATTACTGGCACAAATTTCCATCTGCTTATGTTCCAGGCTTTTATTTTAGCAAAATGTGAGCTGGCTTCAACGCACTGATGCTTTATCAAGCTTATTTAAACAAGTGGTTTCGAACTAACGCTCCCAAGTGATTATATCAGCGAGTCTAGCCAATGAGGCCCCGTTTCGACAAGTGTTTGAAAAAATGTTACCTTTCCCCGTTTCCCCTAACAACGAAAGATAGTATTTATAGTCCGACCAATCGTGGTTAGGCTTTCATTTGTTGCGCTCCAATCAATTGGGAGTTTACATGGTAGGCTATTTATGTAACGTAAGGTTTTTTCAAACACGTTATATAAAAAAAATTTTATGAGCAGAAATGATTCCATGCTGTCAGGCATCCTCACTATTTTATTTTGGGTATAATTTATTAATTCCTGGACTATTTGCGTAACGTTTTACATATTATTTGTCAGCAAGCCCTAAGGAACCCAAATATACCAATTTGAAAGAGCTACGTGGCTGCGTTCAAAATATGTATTTTCTACCTCCTGTTTCGAAGATGTGCTGTCTGGGTACTGTTATGTTTTCAACCGTAAACCCATCTAATGTTGTCTTTCCTAATAAGAGATTTCATGATTTATAAACCTAACTCTGGGAAAGGGTAGTGTATTTTATCACTGTCCGTCTGAAAAAAAATTAGTGCATGTAGACTTACACGCGTGATGGCAGCATTTGTGTATCGCGCGACGCGTGTTGCATGCGTTCCTGATTTTCAGCCCTCCCCTCTCTCTTTATCCTTTTGTCCATCTGTTCGTTCGTTTTGGTAACGCAGTGTAGAAAAAGACATGAATGGAATTTAAAATTTAGGTCAACTTGCATATTTCAAGGTTTTTTCTTAGAAAGGCAGCACATTTTATTGTGTGTTTGGGAAACGCGTGTATGTTGCAGAAGGCCTTAATATCAACGTGAAACGTTACAATTTGCTTACGCAGTAGAAAACAAGGGGATTTCGAGTACAGTCATTGTGACAGCACTGTTCTTTACCATTCTTCTTCCTTTATTTATTATATGTATTTATTAGGCTTTATATTTACTTGATAATTTATATATGTGGATTAGAATATTCCACGACACCTCCCCTCTTAAAACAGACATTATATGTCAGTCCTTTATTCTATATTCACATAGAGAAATTTATTATTATTTCTGGGGTTTACGGTGATTCTCATCACACGGATGGCGGCTTAAAAAATCCGCTCCCAAATTGGTTTTTCCAGATATATACTCAATGCTAAAATTATATGGAGCCAGAAGCAAAGACCATCGGAGTAACCTAGAGTTCTCATGCTTAGCCTGTGCTAGAAACGATAAAGGTTTGTGATCTGTTTGCAACTTAAATGCCTTCCCATATAGATAAATATTGAATTTCTTTATTGCCCATATTACTGCAAGACATTCTTTTTCGCTAGTTGAGTAGTTGATTTCAGCTTTATTCAACTTTCTGCTAGCATATGCCACTGGGCTTAATTCCCCATCCAATGCATCTGATTTCTGTAGTAGAGTTGCACCTAACCCAATATTACTTGCATCCGTCCTTACTATGAATTCTTGACTTAAGTCAGGTAATTTCAAAATGGGTTTACTTGTGAGCTTTTCCTTCAATTCTTGGTAAGTCATTTCACATTGTGGTGTCCATGTAATGCGATCTGGATGTCCTTTACGTGTCAATTCCGTTAAAGGTGCACATATGGAATTAAAGTTTTTGATATACTTCTGGTAGAAACCACATAATGAGACAAAGGATCTCACGTCCTTCTTGGTTTGTGGTCTCGGGGCTTTCTGTAGTTTCTCTAAATTCTTTGGGTCAGGGGTCATATTTCCCTGATAAACTGTGTGTCCCAAAAATTCCAATTCTTTACATCCAACGCAACATTTGGTTGGTCGGGCTGTTAAATTTGCCTCCCTAAGTCGATCAAACAGCATGTTCAGAGAGTCAATGTGTTCCTCAAATGTTTCTGTTGCTATAAGGATATCATCCATAAAATTTGTTATACAGGGATTATTCAGAGGATCCAATAATTTTCTCATCATTCTAGAGAAGACACTAGGCGCATTCTTCAATCCAAATGGCAATCTATTAAACTCATAGTGTCCTTCTGAGGTACTAAAAGCTAGGTATGGTCTAACCTCAGGCTTTACTGGAATCTGATAGTATCCTTTACTCAGATCCACTTTTGAGAAATATTTAGCTTTATTTAGTCTGGCAAACAGCTGATTTGTATCCGGCAATGGATCCACCTGTCCTTCTGTAATAGCATTCAGTCTCCTGTAATCTATACAGAGTCTATGTTCTCCAGAGGGCTTCCTTAAGAGTACAACACCGGAACTATACGAAGACTCACTGTGCGAAATAATTCCTTCCTTCAACAGATAGTCTATCTCTTCCTTCAAAGCTTTCTCCTTAGCAAACGGAATCGAATATGGTTTCATACAGACAGGTGTGGAGTCTATTAGTTTCATATCATATTCCAATAGGTTTGTATGCCCTGGTCGGTCTGTTAACACCTCTGCATGATTATTTAGAACCTGTTGCACTCTCTCTTTCTGAGTTTTCGTTAAATGTGTACTGATTTTCACCTGTGCTGCTGTCTCACAGGGGTGTAATGGATATTCAAATGATGAAAGTGGTTCCTTTTTCATCTCCATGGCGATGGACAAGGTCAACAAGTGTGTCTCTTCCTGATGTTCTCTTTCCAAATATTTCTTCAGGAGATTCACATGATAGATTTTTTCTTTCCCCTTCTTATCTATCTTATAATTTGTTCTAGACACCTTCTCTAGAACTGTATATGGACCCTGCCATCCAATTTGTAACTTATTCTGACTCCCGGGCAAAAGAAGCAGTACTTTCTCTCCCACAGCCAAATTTCTGTCTTTCGCCTTCCTGTTATAATAGGCAGCATGTTTCTTCCTGGCTTGTTTCAAATTTTCATTGGCAAGTTTCCAGCCAGTTTTTCAACCGAGTGGTCAGCTCATTCACATATTGGTATGAAGATGTAATGTTTTCCTCTGCCTTTTCATCAGTCCACGTTCTTAACAAAGCTACATATGGACCTTTAATTGTGTGGACCTATTTGTCCATGCACCGGTATGGTCTCTTCCACTCGAAGCTTTATAGTGATGATTTTTCCTCCCAGAATTATCATTCACAAAACGACCGCTACCAATTTTTCTTTTGGGGCTGTCTCCCCACTTAAAATTCTTGATGAGAGATTTCCTCTCTACATCCTCTTCCTCCAGTTTGTTTAAGTCCGATTGAGGGATTTTCGGCTTATCCTGGGGTAAGACATCTTTTTGCACTCTCCGCATAGTGGCCATTGTAAAACAGTTAAGTGAAGCTTGTCCGTGAAAAGGGGCTTCCCATTCCATTTGGTCCACTTTATCAAATCTATTTTTCTTTTTATTGTCAGGCCTGATTTTGCCCCATGGCGTGTCCAGGTCCTGATCCATGTTCCCACTTGTGGGTGTTCCCTCATGTGCTATGCTACACCTTTCTACAAAATTCTCAATGTCCCATCTTGCTTTGGGCCAATAATAATTGTGAGCCACCTTTTGAATGATGGTACCTATCTTCTCATGGTCCCCATCTGGTTTCACATGTAGGCTCCTTATTAAGTCTGTCCTATATCTTTTTGGAAGAACCAGCTGTCCGTGACCATTGGATCTAGCTCCAGTCTTCCTATACATCAACTTGTTTTTCATGTAAAAATCTCCCTTGCCTGGAGTTGTATGACAAGTTGACAATTTTCTGAAACAAGGCTTGAGTGTTTTATCCCCAGCCTGTGCCTTCCTCATCTCTTCTGGAGTGGTATCTAACATAATATCCTCCTCCTGTCTTGAGGTCGACCTGACCTGAAGGGTTGCCATATACACAGGTTTCCTTCTGCAACGGTCAGTGTCATGATTGTCCATCTGACAATTCTTACACCACCTTTTTCCTTGGTTGAAAGATTTTCTTTCATTATATTTCCTTTCATCGAATTGTGGGAATTTATTTTTATTTTCATACCGTGGCCTATCAAATTGGTGCTTACCTTTATTTTGATCCTTAGGATCAAATTTATTAAAGTTCTGTGGTGCCCTAAAGTTGTCCACCTGTTTCTTTTTATTACCTGTTACCTCTGCTTGAGCTGCTTGATACCTTTCAGCAACATTTAGCAACTCACCCAGCCTCTCTGCACCTTGTTCCATGAGAAACTTTCTCAGGTCTGGAGCCATGGACTCTCTTAATTGCTCTATAAGGACCATTTCCTTAAGATCTTGGGTTTTCCCCAGAGAAGTCCATTTCTCCAAGTATGTCTCTATTCGTGCAGAGAACTGGTGATAGGTTTCACCTGACAGTAGTTTAGCATTCCTAAATTTTTTTCTATAGAATTCTGCATTCTTTTCATACCTTAACAAAAGAGCCTGCTTTAGCATGTCATAATTTTCCTGATCACCTCTGCTCATTTTTGCAAAAACTTCATAAGCTGCCCCACGAAGTCCCTGAGATAACTTTAAGCTCCACCTTTCTCTCTCTAACCCATACGTGGTAGCTAATAGCTCATACCTATTTAGGTAGCTCTCAATATCATCGTCTTTCTCAACAAAATGATCTAAATGAAAATTCATAGCTGAGGTTGAGGCTCCCTGAGTAACCGTAGCATCAGAGGCAAAGGGACTGGCACCATTTTCAGGAGCATGGCCTTGAAACTCAAACTCCCTTAGTCGTAACTCATGTTCCCTTTGTAATCTTTTATCTTCTGCTTCCCTTTCTGCAGCTAATTTTCTTCCTTCTCTTTCTGCAGCTAATTTCTTCTCTTCTCTTTCTGCAGCTAATTTCTTCTCTTCTCTTTCTGCAGCTAATTTCTTCTCTTCCCTTTCTGCAGCCTGTCTTCTTTCCTCGGCTTCTCTTTCTGCAGCTAATCTTTTGTCTTCTCTTTCTGCTTCCAATTTCTTAGCCTCAGCCTCAATCTGCAACCTCTTAATTTCCTTGTCAGCCTCTAACTTTCTTTCGGCTTCAAACCTTCTTTCTTCACGTTCAATAAATTTGTCACATTCCGTCGTGACATAGGCAACCATAACTTGCCCATCTAATCCTAACTCTTTTGCAGTCTGAACCGCAGCAGATCGAAATTTGGCCAGGTCCGCCATTGTCTATCATGTAAATTTATACAATGTCTAACCAACAATTCAATCTCTAATGGACAACACAGGCACCGTGAGCTCAACCTTATTTAATTCCACCCAAGGATACCTTTTAATTCTTATATTCCCTGAAGTGAATTACCCCCAATATTTTTAATAGGGAAAGATTCAAAATCCCAAGAGCGAGACCCCAATATATGTGGTGAAGTGGGATGTTATAAATATTTATAGGGGACTTAGTGTACTGACTGAGATCAGCTGTGAAGGTATCTATATCTATTAAGAGTAGTGTATTATAGATAACCTTACTTGCTACCACATATCTATATATCTCAGTCAGAATTATTCTGGAATAGTGTGATGCTACGTTATGTGTCTAGGGTATGAGTATGGTGAAGTGTAAGTCACAACAACAGACAGATAAACAATTTAATTTAATCCACTACTCTTGACAACACTGTGACACTCACATACATATAACACTCTATGAGAATATCTTAAAGGAGACACTCGTAACTTTTCAAATAACAATATGTATTCATTTCTATCATAAAGGCATATGTGTGTCCTGATTCAAAGACAAAGGAACCAGGAATCACAATCAATGTTAATTACAAGTTATGTACAGAATGTATTAATATGAATATGGTAGTGACATATATTATTAAAAATATCCTATGTGTGTCAGTTGTGTAATAGTAGTATGAGGTAATACTGGTTTTGTTTTGTTCAAGCTCTGTTGGTAGTTGTCATCATGACTTCAATAGTTTGTCTTTAGGGACTAGTATTGGAGATGTTCTCAGTTCCTGATATTAAGACAATTAAATTCCCCTCTTAATGTTATTTTTACAAAGTCATTTCAAGATGAGGGGACATAATGTTGAGCTCAGCTGGCCAATTCGCTTATCTGGCGTGATGGCGGCAGGAAAGGACTCCTCTGCTCGAATTCTCCTCTGGGCTCTGGAGACACCTCACTGATAGCTAAAAAGACCAAGGAGTATGCTGTCCGACTCTGGATTCAGCAAAGCTCTGACCAGGTGCTGCTCAGTACCATCAAGACCACTGTCCCTGAAATCAAGAAGGATGTACCTTCTACTTCATAACTAACTTATACTCTCTTTTACACTGATCACAATACAGCACAAACATTGAGTTCAGAGCGTTAGGCCAACTATCAGCTTCATTCTGAAGTACTTTATACCAGCATTAACCTCCTTAATGGTTACTACGCCTCTGCAATTCCAGCATTATTTCTTTCTAGTCAATCATCTAGGTGTCAGTGTACTGTTTGGCCATTCCATGCCGTTTTACTTCTCTCCGACACCCTCTGTTCAGGCTGGAGCATTATAGGCTTTACCTCACGTTTGCCACTGAACTACACATATATATACAGGCATAAATCAACAATACACATTCAATTTTCATTAATAGATACTGAATGGTTCAAGCTTACCACAATTTCATGGAAATAAACACAGATACGTTGATTAGCAATGAATTCTGGCACAATTACTGGCACAAATTTCCATCTGCTTATGTTCCAGGCTTTTATTTTAGCAAAATTATGAGCTGGCTTCAACGCACTGATGCTTTATCAAGCTTATTTAAACAAGTGGTTTCGAACTAACGCTCCCAAGTGTGTATATCAGCGAGTCTGACCAATGAGCCCCGTTTCGACAAGTGTTTGAAAAAAATGTTACCTTTCCCCGTTTCCCCTAACAACGAAAGATAGTATTTATAGTCCGACCAATCGTGGTTAGGCTTTCATTTGTTGCGCTCCAATCAATTGGGAGTTTACATGGTAGGCTATTTATGTAACGTAAGGTTTTTTCAAACACGTTATATAAAAAAAATTTTATGAGCAGAAATGATTCCATGCTGTCAGGCATCCTCACTATTTTATTTTGGGTATAATTTATTAATTCCTGGACTATTTGCGTAACGTTTTACATATTATTTGTCAGCAAGCCCTAAGGAACCCAAATATACCAATTTGAAAGAGCTACGTGGCTGCGTTCAAAATATGTATTTTCTACCTCCTGTTTCGAAGATGTGCTGTCTGGGTACTGTTATGTTTTCAACCGTAAACCCATCTAATGTTGTCTTTCCTAATAAGAGTTTTTTATGATTTATAAACCTAACTCTGGGAAAGGGTAGTGTATTTTATCACTGTCCGTCTGAAAAAAAATTAGTGCATGTAGACTTACACGCGTGATGGCAGCATTTGTGTATCGCGCGACGCGTGTTGCATGCGTTCCTGATTTTCAGCCCTCCCCTCTCTCTTTATCCTTTTGTCCATCTGTTCGTTCGTTTTGGTAACGCAGTGTAGAAAAAGACATGAATGGAATTTAAAATGTAGGTCAACTTGCATACCGGGTAACCATCGGTTGTCAAATTTATCCGTCCTAACATGCTTCTTATAGTATACTTGGTCACCAGGCTTGAATTCTTGCAGTGTAGAGGTTTTGTTACGGATCCTGGCTCGTTTAGCAAAAGCTTTTCGGACGTTTCTGTGAGCAATAACATGTGCCCTATGTTTTTGCTGCAAAATAATCTGTATCGGACATTCACCTGTATATTTCCTCTGGGGAAGCAAGATGTTATCCAAAGGAAAATTTGGTTCTCGGCCAAAAAGTAAGTAAAAAGGCGAAAATCCTGTTGAGTCATTGATGTTCATTCTGATGGCTTCTAAGGCTTGATTTATGTATATATCCCAATATTGACTGTTACCTTCCGTAAGTTTTGCTAATATGTCATGTAGGGTAGAGTGCATCCTTTCGTTTCTTCCATTTGATTCTGGATGATAAAATGAGGTTTTCGTGTGTTTTATATTCATTTTTCTTACTGTTGAGGCAAAAGGATATCCTACGAACTGTTTGCCATTGTCGGTTATTATTCTCTGAGGACAGCCATGTCTCGGAATGAATTGTTGTAAGAAGATGTCTGTAATGAGAGCTGAAGTAGCATTTTCTAAAGGAAAGCTCTCTGGCCACACACAATATTGATCCACCAGGTGTAATATGTATTTGTGTCCGGACAAGGTAACTGGATACGGTCCCGATATGTCTAGACTAACGACTTCCATGGGATAATGTTGATATGACATTTCCTGAATCGGTGCTCTAATCATTCTCATATTTCTGAGTTTACAAATTTTACACGTTTCCTACATATTCTATGATATCTTTTATCATAGTTGGCCAATAGTATCTCTTTGTAATGACGTCGAGGGTTTTATCGCGTCCGAAGTGACCATTTTCATCGTGAAATTGTTTCAATACAGTTGGCACCAATGATGTGGGGATACATTTCTGCAGTAATCCATTTTCTCTAGGACTGACATGATATAAAATATTGTCTTCAGGTAATATCACATAGTCTCTCTTTTCTTTCGGATTGGTACGTACTTGTACTATAATCTTGGTTAATGCTTCGTCTTTCAGTTGTTCCTTCTTGAAGATTAGACTCTGTTCAAAATCTCTAGATTCATCACCATCATCAGTTCTCGAGTTCTCCGTAGGTTGTGTTTTCTGTTCTTGACTATCAGGAGGCCCAGTGTCTTGACTATGTTGGATGAAGTCAATGGCGGAGATTTCTTTCGCATTATCATCTATTTCAGTTAAGTCTTGTTGTTTCAGATCGTCCACGTCTGTAGGTTCAGGATATGGTATTCTCGATAATAAATCTGCACATGTGTTTAGTCTACCAGGTAAATACTCGATCTTGGTATCGTAATTTTGCAAATTGATAGCCCATGTCTGAAGCTTTTTTGGTTGTTCTTGGGGTTTAGTAAGCCAATTTACTAGAGGTTGGTGATCCGTTTTTATGATAACCGACGTTCCTCTGATATATAAAAGTCAAACTTCTGCAAAGCATAATGAATTGCATAAGCTTCCTTCTCCGTTGTCGTCCATTTTCGTTGAGTTCTGCTTAAGGCATGTGAAAGAAAGGCTATCGGTTTTTCTTGAAGAATATTGGCAATCACTGGTTGTTCATTTGGTGATATTTCTTGTACCAAACAAGCTCCAATTGCAGTGTCGGAAGCATCACTATAGATGATCATGGGTTTTTGTGATGTCTGGATGTGCCAGAAAAGGTATTGTAATTAGTGCTGACTTTAGGTAGTCAAATGCTTTCTGACATTTTTCTTCCCACCTGAATTTTGCATATTTCCTGGTTAAATTCAGCAAAGGTTCGGCTACTTTTGAGAAATTGATTATGTGTTTTCGATAGTAAGCACAACATCCTATGAATCCTCTCACTTGCCTTACATTCGTTGGTGGAGGTATCTTCTGTATTGCTGCAATTTTATCGTCATCTGGTCTGATTCCATTCTGATTTACTATGAAACCTAAATATTTGATCTCTTTTTGTAGAAAGCTGCATTTACTCAATTTTAACTTCACTTTGTGTAAACGTAATCTGTCGAAGACAGTCTCTACATGTTTAAGGTGATCCTCAATGGTTCCATTGGTGTGTATTAAAATATCGTCTATGTAAGCTGATGCAAATTTTGTAACCCTTGTAAAACTTCATCCATCAAACTCATGTATGTGGCTGGACTTGTTTTTAACCCAAAAGGCATCACAGACCATGAAAAAGATCCCATGTGAGAACAGAACGTGCTTTTCTGTTTTGCATCCGCGGACATAGGAATAGCCCAAAATCCTGATCGAGCGTCTAATGAGGTGAACCAATTGGATTTCCCAAGCATCGCCAAAATGTCGTCTATGCGGGGTAGAGGATACGATATTGTTTTAGTAATTTTGTTCAATGCCCTATAGTCACAGCAAAATCGGTGAGTTCCGTCTTTCTTGGTGACTATTACTATAGGGGATGACCATGGTGAGCGGGATCTTTCAATAATACCAGCCGCTAACATTTCCTGGATAGCTTTCTCTACGATTTCTCTATTTTTTTTAGAGGAGTATGATATGGCCTCAGACTTATTGGTTCTTCCGATGTAGTATGTATTTCCATTGTGACGGTATTTGTTCTCTCCAACTCCATATCAGAGATTGCAAATACATCTTTATGTTTCTTTATGAAATTCTCCAGTCTATTCTGAAATTCTTCAGTAGTATGTAATTGTTCTAGTAAAACTTTCATCCTGTCTGGATTTTCATCATTGTTGTTTTTGAGAAGACTGTATTGATTTCTCGTCATTTGGTTCTGACAAGCTGGTTTTGAGGGATAATATGATTTGTTATAAAATTTGCCACTTCTTCTATTCGGCCAAGCAGAAACTGACTCCACAGTATAATATCTGCTTTTAGAAGAGCAATAGTTACTCTTCCTTCCATATGTCTCGTTTAATATGTCTCTATCTCTTTCATCAAGGTATGGATCGAAATTCGTGCATTTCTCTCTGGTGTCTGTTTCTGAAATCTCATTCGAAATACATTTTCTGTGATACTCTCTTCTCTGGGACTGGAGGGAGGAGATGGGATAGGGACGCTTCTTATTCCCCGAAGGAAATGTGTTTGGAAAGGTTTTGGATGACGTTTGAGTAGAGAGGTTCACATAATCGTCCTTGTAACTTGATAGTTTGTGGGAGATCTCATCCTTTGGTATTTGAACTTGTCCTACAATCTTTCCTCTTGGGATAGTAAGAGTGGTTCCTGAAGAGTTAACAATCATTATAGGAAAGTCTCTGTTCTTACTCACTATTACAATGCCATCTTGTATTTCCACATGTGGATCATCCGTTTCTTCATTCTCCATCTGAGATACATAGATTGTCTGTCCTATATTTACATAAGGTGAGTTTTTTATTCGAGCCTTTGTTACAGTGATAGAACTCGGCTTCAAAGTTACTGGAGCGGCAGTTCTTATCAACGTTGCGATATGTACGTCATCTTGTAGAGGTATATAACTGCCATTTATTCTGAGCTGTTTCAAATCAAAGTATATTCTGGCATTATTCTTTCTAAGGAAGTCTCTCCCGATTATAAAATTTCTAGACAGTCCTCTCGTTATAATAAATGAGTGTTCTAGCATTTCTTCTCCCATCTTGAAATGTATATAGGCAGTTCCTAATGCTTTCAGATCTTGACCCGTTACTGATTTCATTCTTACTGTATGTCTTGAGAACTTCGTCATGTGTTTTATCTGATGGTACAACTTCTCTCTAATCAGACTAACCGTCGCGCCAGTGTCTACGAGAGCTCTGAAGTTTTGTTTTCCTATTTTTAAAATGCAAGAACAAGGGTCTGGGATAATATTTATGTAGGCTTGATCTTCTTTTAATGTCGCTGGTTTATCAGATAGAGATCGATTCTGCAGACCATCACATCCGATCTCTGTTAATGTGAAGTCCTTCCGTTTCCCATTCTCCTTGAGGTTGGTTGGGAGTCATTTCTGTTTTGATGATGTCTTCTATTATTATTTGTCTGATAGTGATTTTGATACTGATAATTTCTATGATGTATTTCTGGTCTTGAATTGTTGTCCCCAAAATGATTTCTGGGCTGTGAATTTCTGTAATTCCCTGCTACATGTTCTTGACCTGCACAGTTAAAACAGACGGTGGTTGGTTGTTGGGGTTCTACATTGTGTATTCTGTAGTCTCTTCTGTGGTTACTCTGTAGTGCTGGACTTCTCTGATTCTGGTATGAGTTATTGAATGATCTTCTGTGATGTTCTTGATTTCTGTCCCATCGATGTCTCGAATGATCAATTTCCATAGGTTGGTGCATTTGTTGATCATGTTGGGTATGTTGGTATTCATACTCTGGTAGCGGACACCTTCCCATCCGTTGTTGGAATCTTTTCTTCACATTCTCCTCATAAACAGCTAATTGTATTGAGGTAGTTATTGACTGAGGATCTTTTCTGAGTAGATGAATTTTCAGTGAATCAGAATACAGTCCGGCCACAAAAATTCCGACTAGATGTTTTTCCAGATCAGTTGATGGAATGTTACCTCCAACAAAAGCATCTTCGGCGAGGTTTAATAGCCTATCTCCGTACATTTGAACACTTTCCTGTCGATCTTGCTTTATTCTTCTTAACATCGTCCACGCGTGCTCAGCGTCGGTAATCTCTGAGTATCTTGATACCAATATTTTCTTGAGTTCTTCAAAGGTCTCCATCGGAAATGCCTTTGCCCTCCTTCGGACAAAATCTGTGACCAGGCCCTCTGATGACAAAAAAATTATTTTCTTCTTGTCAATGTCTGAAGTTGCATCTATCAAGTAGGCGAATTTGTCTACGTCAACCATCCATTGTCGAAATCTTTTCGAATCCCCATTGAACGGTGTGATAAAGTTCTTTATATTGTTAAATTTCGCATGTTGGTCAACACGTTGAAGAGTGTCAGTCATGTTTCGTAATGCCATTAGGTTTGTTTCATTTGGATCCACTGGAAGTGGTATTTGATGTGCATTCATTTCTGGTTGATTTTGCTGTAGGTTCTGCATCATTAATGCCTGTTGTTGGTTATGCTGCATTTGCAAAACATCCATGTAATTATCCACGTGTGGGTTCGGTTGCGTCATTTTCTAGCAGTCCACCGAATCCTGGTTGTCGCGGCACCAATTTACCCCTCCTATGTGACAGGGCGCCCCAATCTTGCCCTCTAAGTATATACCCGTTTTACATACTGGGTAAAGTTTATTTTATATTTTTATCTTTTCTCTTTTTCCTTCTAATAAGTGTTTCTGAAGAGTCATAAAACGAGAGTACTGGTTTGGTTCACCAGAGGTAGAAATTCTCTTCGATATTTTACGGGACCCAGGTTTTTATTTGATTCGGTTTCCTTGGACTTTGTGTGACATATAATGTAGTACTCTTTCATCAGAGATCATCCAAACTGAATGCAGAACTAATCCATGATAGAAGTTCCAACAATAACTTTATTTTACAAGTCTTCCAATTTTCACAGACGATTTGATCATATAATTATAGTGTCGGTTGCAGATTACAATGTCCTACTCTATTATATTACGTTGGAAACTGGTACCAAAGAGTATTTGGTATTATTCCAGTTTCGTATGTAGCTGTTGTGTAATGCAGAATGTCATCGTCAAAACCAACTAAGAAGCTGGTGTATTTTGAACGATGGGAGAGTGGAAGACAATTAGGGAGCTAATCTCCAAAATAAATATGTTCCAAAAACTATTCTAACAATGTTCGATCTTAAACACAAATGGCTGTTTGTCATTGACATATATCAAATCGAGCGAATTCATAATATATCAAATCGAGCGAATTCATAATATATCACATCGAGCGAATTCATACCATTTCTGCGTCAAAGCAAGAAATACACTGTCCAATGTCAGGGGATAAAATAGCTTGAGTCTATCTGAGTCTACTTCAACATCGGTCTGTCTCAATATCACGACCATCTCGTTGCAAGGTCAGTAGCTAAAGACTGCTAAACATTAGTCTTCATAACGGATGTCTTTTATCCCAATGAATCTATTGGCTAAAACCACTGGTTACAATTATTTGTGCACCATTTATGTATATGTCATCGTTACTGCACTAGTAACGTTACCGTCATCTTGTCGTCATTTCCTATAACTGTCTTTTGTGTCTATGTTAAGTTTCTTTTGTTTTATAGGTTAATTACGAATTACGTCATCAGTCTCTGTTGTCTCTTATGTTAGATAGAATTGAGGGTATCTTTTATATAATGACGTCATCAATCCGTTCACAATTCTCGTAAATAGAGATAATTTTCTCTAAAGAACCTCAGTACTTTACAATTAAGAGATACTTCTGCGAAGTAGATTAACATAAAATATAGACGTTTTAATAACTCAAAAAAAGCGTAAATAATGAACATAAAATAAAAGAAATGTAACAACACGAAATCACGAATGTAAATAGCTGGTAGTGAGCTTATTTCCATTCCTTCCCAGCATACGTTATTATGATTTCGCGTAAATTGAGATTGCGCATATCGCAATCACACAAAACTTATACAGACGATGAAATATAAATAATGTAATTTATTTCTACCCACTTGTGCCGTTAATTCTAATGGAAGGAAAAAAGGTTTCTTTCTTATCTTTCGCCAACATCGTGTTACCACGGGACATTGTGGACACTGTCCATATCCGTGACGTTTAGTTTATGTTCTAATATCGGAAAGTACGCAGTTGTCAAGAGTTCTGCTAACTAGACAAATAGTTTTAATGGTAAAATCTTAAAATATATGGTTCTCTCGCCAACAAAGATTTCGTTTTTCTTTTTCCTGAAATAAACAGTGCGTATACAGCAATAATATTTGTCTCACCTTGCCTCTTGAGTATTTTTAGCATAAAGATCATTGCTAGAAATGTCATTCCACGAGTGATTTTTATGACATACCACACCGTTGTGTGATATATTTCCAGAATCTGTTCAGAGAAAAGTGGGGGAATGGTGTAATCTTCAGAACGAGACTAACATTCGCTCGTGAAATGCTTGGATTTTTTTTCACAGATGTGTGGGTTTTTTAATTGTTGTTGTACATTTGTATGTTAAAGAATGGCTTTTTTATTCTGTTTTGCAATTTAAAAAAAAAAAGTGTTTAAAAAAACAAACAAAATTTATTACGAACACAAGTGCCTCACTCGTCCCTTATTTGAAAAAAAAATTCTCAATATACATTTAAAATACAGCAGTAGGTTATTTTCAGTTTATTTGTTTCGTCCTGCAAGTGAACAATAAAGATCTTATTCCACATTTTTATTGCACTAATGCAATCTACAGCTGATGTGATAGCTCACGTTAAATTCTCAACATTTCAACAGTGAAGAAATTTGGCGCGTCTGTGTCTGACAAGTTATATTAATAGCCAACTCTTAAATGTTCCGTTGTATAAATAAATAAATAAATAAATAAATAAATAAATAAATAAATATATAATGATCAGATATATAAATGAACAACCAATGTTTCATAGATAAAAAAATCTAAAACACAATCTCTTCTTTAATTGAAATCTTAAAATAAGATCCATATTCTATTTTCACCTCAATAATCTTCTCTACCTTGTCGAGTCTTTAAGGTCATTTGCTGTCAGCACGAACGGCTTCTATTCATGTATTAACGTGACGATCGCTTTTTTTGCTCATATTTAATCTTCGAGTTTTCTTTGCCCTGTATTGTTATTCTATAGAAGGGGCGCACTGACAGTGCGCAGAGTTCCTGGACATGTACGGGTCATTGGCCCCGATTTCACATCTATTGATTGTTCTAAATGTTGAAAAATCAACTGTTGATCCTCGGGCAGCGCTCGAAATGCCAAATCATCAGTCACCGATCAGATCGTTAAATCGTAATTTTTTTTGGCATTCTAAAGTAAATCTTATCCGCCATCGTCGACAAGCATATCTTGTGTTGGTGCTCCTGGATTTGCCTTGCTTCCTCTGTTTCCTCATTCCACCATGCTGCTCATTTCTCTGCAGCTCCACATAGTGGCTAAGAGGTATGTCGTCCGCCTCTAATTCTAAAGGTACCAGGTTCGGTTCCCAGTACAGGGAATATATTTAATGGCAACTTTTACAGAACCAGTGAGCCCTAATGATGTCATTCTCTCTCCTGATCACATCGATAGTGAGATGGGATACATAGCCTTCTCGGATAAAGGCGACAAAATAGGAGGTCACATAGATAGTGAGATGGGATACATAGCCTTCTCGGATAAAGGCGACAAAATAGGAGATCATATAGATAGTGAGATGGGATACAGCCTTCTCGGATAAAGGCGACAAAATAGGAGGTCACATAGATAGTGAGATGGGATACATAGCCTTCACGGATAAAGGCGACAAAATAGGAGGTCACATAGATAGTGAGATGGGATACATAGCCTTCTCGGATAAAGGCGACAAAATAGGAGATCATATAGATAGTGAGATGGGATACACAGCCTTCTCGGATAAAGGCGACTAAATAGGAGGTCACATAGATAGTGAGATGGGATACACAGCCTTCTCGGATAAAGGCGACAAAATAGGAGGTCACATGCGCAAAAGCGCACCTTAAAAGTCCCTTGGCCGTTGGAAATTGTAAAGAGTTTGCCAAAAAGGCCGCTGCCCTAACAAAATTTACAAAATTCCTACATACACACATTGAGATCCTCGGCGGTTGTACGGAGTTTGTGCACTGCGCTGAGATCTTCCTTGTGTGATCTAAGGGAGGAGATTAGAGCAGTGGTGGAGTTGTCCGTGTGCAATGAAGATGGTCCTTAAAATCAAAATCAAACATTTTTTGATGATATTATGTAAACAATCAATTAAAAGCGTTCTCTCCCCTTAGTACAAAGATCCTCAACAAACATACAAATACACCAAGATTTCCTGTCTTTGTTCTATCAGCTCAAAGTACTTCGGTGTCTTCTGTATTCCTGTCTTTGTTCTATCAGCTCAAAGTACTTCGGTGTCTTCTGTATTCCTGTCTTGTTCTATCAGCTCAAAGTACTTCGGTGTCTTCTGTATTCCTGTCTTGTCTGTCCCCAGTTCTCTCTAGCAATTGTGAAAGTTTTGTTGAGTGGGCAGATTTCTGATCTGATTTATCATTTCTGTCACCATCATCTTCTGAGTTATGGATACTGGAATACACAGTCATTTCAATTGTCTGTAGTGTTTATTGCTTTTATTGTCATTTATGGAAATAAGTCGTTAAAATCTTAAATACTTAAAACAACATAATACATGCACTTCTTCTTCTTCTTCAAGTATCATGCCTAGTGGCGTAGAAGATCATGTCACTCCACAACTTCATGTCTTCATTACAAATTTATCAATTTTGTTGTTGACTTCCTTCCATGCCACGATGTCAAACTGTCCAGTATTTGCTCTCTTTGTCTTCCTCTATCTTTTTTTCCGTTAATCTTACCTGTTGTTACGATATATTCCAGCTTTTCTCTTCTCATAACATGCCAAGAAAAAATGCATTGTTTCTTTCTAACTTGTGAAATAAGTTTCCCTTGCGCATAGGCCTCTTTCACGACATCCTCACTCTTTTTGGCTGTCCTATTATTTTTAACATTCATCTATAAAACCACATCTCTGTGGCCTCTAGTGCTTTCCCTACCTATTTAATAACTGTCCATGACTCACTCCTATACGCCAGGATTGGTTCTATATATCTGTCGTAAATTGAATATGAATCGCTGTCACTTTTAGCTGAGTGGTCCGCCACTGTCTTATTTTCTATTTTGTTTCCTCCCATTATTTCTTTGTACTAGCTCCTACAGCTTTATTTCTGGGTTTAGCCATGTCACGCTTACGTTGGACAGGCTAAATTCCACCCCTTTGCATGTGTGCATTGGTACCAAGTTTAAGGTCTTTTTATTTTCTCCTTTCTTGTGGGTAGAAGCAGAAATCCCGAGGTCCTTACGTCGTTGTTACGCTGCTCACAATGCACGTGCAACGCTCGCCTCAACACCTGCTACTAAATTTGACCATATATGCTAGGTGTCTCTAACACTACTTGGCCATTGTCTTCAGAGAATTTTCTACCTTGCAAAGGGATACCAGTTGTATTGTGTTAGGAATTCTTTCTCTTATTTGGTTTAATGCATCAGGATTTTAACTTTTATACATACACTACTCGTCAAAAGTCAAGGGCCACTCTATTATTTTCAATACTCTTTTATATAAGCGCATAGAATGATTAAATGAAGGAAGTTTTTAGTAAAAATGGGTGCAATATCTTCCTCTGACAGTCCTCTATAAACGTTAAGCATAAAAACAGCTCACCGACAACCATGGTGATCACGTGCTATTTGGTTTGCTGACCATAAATTCACATTGTTAATCTGTTTTTTCAAACTTCCGTACAACCAAACAGGTGAAGTAATCGTGCTGATTGACGTTCCACGTGCAATGGCGACTTTTCGTGAACAGAGTTCACTCTTAATTTGTTTTACAATCAGCAGACTTAGGGTAGTTTCATCACTTGCAAAAACCATGCCACCGAGAAGAAGTCTTGACACCTTACAAAGAATGAGGGCAATGTCGTAAATACTGAGGGAAAGACCATTGCTATTTCTTTAGTTAATCTAGTTTTATTACTTACTTGGGTAATTATCAATCGGGCAACTCATGATTACGTTTGGAGAAGTCGGGAGTCCCGAGAAGTCGGGAGTCCCGAGAAGTCGGGAGTCCCGAGAAGTAGGGAAGACAGTGGAGGAATAAATGATTGGTTTGGTTTGGCTTTTTATGGACAATCTTCATTGCACACGGACAACTCTATCAGTGCTCCGATATCCTCACTTAAATCATAAAAGAGGATCTCACCACAATGCATGAACTCCGTAGTACTGGCGAGGATTCGAATGTGCGTATACAGGAATCCCACATTCTATAAATATGTTTGTAGTGGGTAGGTTTTCCTAATTTTGTAAATTGTGACAGGGCAGCGGCTTTTTTTTGGACTACTCTTTACGATTTCCAACTGCTGGGGGATTCCCAACCTGCGCAACTTGCACACGGACCTCCTATTTTGCGCCCTTTCGAGAAGGCTAGGCAACCGATCTCGCAGCCCATAAGATCCAGGAGGAGTATGACATCATTAGGAAGCGCCAGTTCTGAAAACAATTTCCTGAAATCTTATTCCCTGTGTGGAGCAAACCGGGTAACTTTAGAATTAGAAGCGGACAGCATACTTCTGATCCACTCCGACCCCCGATGAATAAATGAGTATCGTGTTTTCTACAACATCATAAGATCTGAAGAATACACAAGAGTTTTTATGTACATTAGTAAACGATTTGGGGTCAATTTTTCCCGGAATAGGGGCGGAACGAGCGCATCATCTCTTTCATTTTCTCTCCTTTCTGAGCTCTAAGCTCCTGCTGCAGTTTGTCCCCTTGCAGGAATCCTGCACAAAACATTCACATGTTATTTCAGCTGCAGTTTCTGTAGCAATTAGTTTTAGATAATGAGGTTGCCCAGATGTATTCTTTATCTCATATGTCGTCTCGTACGATATTGCATGAGGTAACAGTAGTCCTATTCTTTATCAGCTTCTTCAGAGACCACCATAACTCCATATACCGGGGAGGGGGGCACATTACCTGGTTTAATAGAAAAAAATTAGGTTATAGCAACACTCGTATAAATTTGAGAATTTAATCACGAAAACAGTGTGAGGGATAGACGTAACTCGGGTAGGTAGGGAGCAGGTTTTACATCATCAAGGAAGACAATATTTGGTACTCGTGTCTATAAAGGGAACCAGATTCAGGAAAACAGTTTATATGGCTGAAAAACAAATAAAAAGGGAGATTAAAAAGCATCCTACCATTTTGAACATCTAGCAAGTCTGTTTGGAAACTGTCCAGATATCGCTATGCAAATTCAGCCTGGCATATCGATCATGGAACACAAAAATATTGTTTAAAATATAGCATCTACACAGACTTATCGCATGCTCTACTAAACAAAGGATTAGCGCACAAGACCAGAAAGAAAACAGTAGGGAAAGACACTTACATCTCCTCTTTCTTTGGTAAGTAAATCTTCTTTCTCGTAACATTATCTAGCAAGCTGTATTTCGTTGTTTATAATGGTTCCTTGTGACAGTTATGACTGATAAGGAGTATATGATGAATAGTATTTCATCTTCTGCTTCAAACCTCTTTCAGCAAGGGTTCGTGCGTATGTCTTCAGTGCATCTGACCCAACATTTTTGTTTCCAGTGGCTGAAACAACAACCAAACAAGTTTTAAGGACTGCTTTTTTTAACTGTTAATAATGCAGTAAATACAGAAAACAAATGTTGCATTCATTCTATTGCACGGAATGAAAGCTGACGGCCAGTTGTCATAAATCAGTCATTCGTTATATCTTTCACACATAAATCATAAACATATAACAGATATGAAGAATGCATATGGAATTCGTTCATTCTATGCAAAAGAATGTATGGAGCATTTATTTTCGGTTACAGTACTTGTAGTGCATTTAGTAAAAACAATGAAAGTGGTCCATAAAACTTTTCTTTCCTGTATTTGTTTTACGATACGATTTTAATTCCTAAATGAATATTAGTTCCTGCGAATAGTGAGATTTATTTGTGAATAAAATATACCTTAACAAATTTAAACACCTAATATAAAGCTCACAAAGTCTCCATACATAGTGAAAGTGATCACTTCTGTAGCACAGTGAAGCTTTAAGTGGTCAAAAACAAATCTTTACAAGGGGAAAATGATCAATTCTTTAACAAACTGTCACTTTAGGTGGTCCAACAATTTATATACAAAGGTGAAATGATCAATTCTTTAACATACTGTCACTTTAGGGGGTTAAAAGTCTCCATACAAAGGGAAAATAAGCAGTTCTTTAACAAACTGTCATTTTAGGTGGTCCAAAAATCTCTACACAAAGGGGAAATGATCACTTTTGTAACAAACTGTGACTTTAGGTGGTCTAAAAGTCTTCATACAAAGTGAAAATGATCACTTCATAAACAAACTGTCACTTTAGGTGGTCCAAGTCTCTATACAAAGGGGAAATGATCAATTCTTTAACAAACTGTCAATTTATTAACAAAAACATGCTCAACATTGTTGCCCTTACTTTGAAAACATAAAAAAAGAGAAGAACTATTCCCTATGTATGGAGACTTAAAGATCACCCTGTATATTCACTGCTCATTCTTTTCCTTAATTTATCCTTACTTCAATGGAGCTATTTCAAACATAATTTTCTGTCGTTTCAGTTATTAAACAACATCGTCTCCCTAAAAACATGATAGATTAAAATGTACCAAGAAGGGTACCTGCACGTAAAATATCAGCTCGTTCGGATGAGTAGAGCCAGAGATTATGAGCGCCAAAGATTAGAAACGCAACAAATATACAATATTTAGATTATCTTCAAGCAAAGTGGTAGCATAGTGGTTAGTGCAATGGCTTCCTAGCTCAGTGGTCTATGGTTCGATCCCCAGATGAGGTGGGATTTTTTTAGGCCGCAAACGGCTCCTGGGTCAACCCAACACCAACTGGGTGCCAGAGCAACTTCTGGGAAGGTTAAGGCGGCCGGCGTGATGATGACCACATCACCCCTAGTGTGCCGATGGTCAAGAAAATATGGGCCTAACTGCCCTAACACCATATTCCCAATATGCCTCAATTGGCGTGTAACGGGATCCTTTACCTTTTCTCAAGCAAAGGGGTTAGGAAGCCTGAAATGTCACAGGTGCGAGCAATTCAGTTTCTTTTAGGACTGTGACATATGTAAAGTCAACACGTTTTAATTGTAAGCTTTGGCACATGATGCTGTTAGCCACGCATCTCCGTCTCTCCCCCTCCCTTTTATTTTTTGTTTTCCTGCCTAAAAAATGAAAAAAAACTGTAACAGTCAAAAGCCACGAAGATTTGGAATTAACTCCAATGATACGTACAAGAAACAATCATGTAGAAAAAATGTCTTGATGCCTTATACTCAAACAAGAACTAGAAGAAGAAGAACAGTGGAAAAATACCGTACAAACTTATGTTTGTATAACATTTCTTGAGCTTTTTTTAGTTTACTCTTATATAACTCCATCTGTCTGTCGTGAACCGGGCGGTCTGTTTGAAGTTTCTCATAAACATACAGTTTCACCCTCAAGGATTCTGTGAATGTTAGTTTCATAGATAACTGGCAGGGTTTACAGAAATAATCTGCAACAGTAATTATGTAGAACAAAGTATTTGATGGTACAGTGTTGTTGATTGGCATGAAAACGACAGTCAAATTAGATTTAAAAATTCACTAAGGCGTTTTTTTTTAGAATTATGAGCTACTAATTCGAAACGGAAGCTCACCCCTGTAATTTTTAAACTAATGTCATAATAGCTTTATGATAACAATTATAATTATCAGTTTGGGGTCTTTAAAGGTAATGTGTGAAAAAAACACACACACATACTTTGTACAATTTTTACATTATTTGTAATTGATCAAAGTTTTGATAAATAATCATAAATATAATGTGAGAACGGACAAATAAACAAGTTGTAAGAAAACTTGTAACATAAAACAAAGCTCTGGACAATTAAACACATAATTATTATTCTTAAGAAAACACAATTTTCAGTGACTGAGTTATCGCATAAAATAAAAATTGACGACACATACAGACGATCACAATGATATCCCAGCTCAATTTAAAAGTAACATTTTGCTAGTCGTTGCTTGGAAACAAGTCACATTGACTTGCCTCTTTTTGATAGACACTCCTAGGAGGAAGAGGAGAGGTAAATTTGAAGTTTTGCCAGCCTAAAGCGACTGACGAACTTATTTTCAAAAATAAATGTCAAATCGTTGTAGTTTAAACTGATTGGTTAATGTTAGGATAGACATAGGGAGAATAAAACTACCGCGTCTGAGATGCAGGGTGCCACTTGATAGAGATTTTTCATACACGGAAGATTCAGAGTAATTAATGACCAAATTGCCGTTGCGTCTATAGAAGCATCTGTCTAAAAGTGACCATTGACAGCCTGTTAAACCTTAACATAGTGTGTGATTATTTCACTGATTGCGGTAAGATTAATAACCTTTTTAATACATTATTATATGTAGAGGCCAACCCAGTGAGGGCGCCATAACATTGTGTGTGTACGACATTTTGCTTTTGTGGAAGATTGCGACATACTAGGAGCAGAGGCATGTCTAAGCAGACATAGGAAGCAAATTAAACTAAATTTGAGTTGAATATTGTCATATATATTTTGACTGTAAGACCAGAAAGTCACTGGCAGGCCTATTGGTATATTAACTTGGAAGAAAAGAAAAGATTGTATTTCAGCTGAAGAAGAAGATGATGTATATTGACAGGGGCGTAGAGACTATGTGGAAAAGAAGATACCCACTGTTTATGAAGAAGTCACAATAAAGTTAAAGACTGTAGCTAATTTGGTTAGCTATTATATCTGATCACAATACTTGTTTAATGATGTTAAATTGGTAGTGGTGGAGATAGTCAGCTGGAGACTTAGGGAGGCTTGTTCCTCTTGTTTCAGGGTTACATCACCCAGTTCAAGTTGGTCAGAAGTCGGAGCTGCAGAAGTTGAGGCAACCTACCGGTTGTTTCTTTACCAAAGCATACAAGTAATAGCAGACTCCAGAATACACGGCAGTGGATCGTGTGCAGTTTTCTCAACCAGTCATCCAGGGTCTACACGGATACTAAGATAAGCCTAAATCTTCAGGGCTTACATGCTAGCTCAAATATGTTCGATCTCCACCCTATTCAGTAACAGTTTGTAACATGAAGTAAATACCAGTTTTCTCGATAGTGACTCTTCAGATAACAGTAGTCTCCACCAGGGAATAAACGTGTATAAACATTGACATATTAAGAGATATATTGGACTAATGTCCTTCTTGTGAAATTTATTTGATATAAAACAATAATTTCATTTTAAGTTAAACATTCCTGTCCTAGAAAATGTGAGGGACAGGAAATTAAATTGTATATACATATATATCATAACTTGAAACCCCAGTCTTGTTTATTCGATGTTAATGAATTAAATTGTATTTGTTTAACGCATTTTTCACTACACTTTCATTACCCTAGACATCAAGCCATATAAATAACATCACCAACACTAGATACCCAAAATAAATCGCAGAGTGAGATCGTAAGGTGGTAGCAGTCAGGCACCCTGAGAACATCATACTCAACTATTAGACTCCGGGACTTGCATAGCTGACCTCACTCTGTAGACAGATACTAACTACTTTCCTTTAACATCGAAACCCACCACAAGGAGCTACAGGGATCTACTTTATAAACACTGAGTTGTCTAAAGATCTTTCTTGATAAAATGATGATGTTTTCAAGTACCAGAGAATTTGGAATGGTGAATAACTGCAGCTTATATGTATCTATCTCTGCCGGACGACATCCTACCTGCAATTTTGATCGAAAGAGCAGATGAGAATTCGAAACAACCAAAACATGAAGTTTACGAAAAAAGTGAATTGTTATTGAACTAGTTCGTGGGTTTTCACTGAGAGCGCATAAAAACGGTACCTTTACTCCTGTGGATACCGCGCTTCTTATAATGTCGGCTGGAGAGAAGTAGTCCTAAATTTCCCCTGGTTTTAACATACTTTCTTAACACCACCCGTCGCCTAAACATCTACCAACTCATCCCCTGTGATATACTGGTGTTTTGCGATCTACCGGTTGCCGTAGCCTGATGTAGACTAATCCAAATTTTCTGAAAAAAAAAAATTGGTCTTTAAATCCACTGCCGCTCCACCCCTTAACTCTTACAGGACGAGAGGCCAGTATCTAGAGCCGATTGTTCCACTTGCTCGTGACCGGGGGGGGGGGGGGGGGGGGAAGGAGTTTTCAGGGCTGCTTTATTTGAACTAAGTTTCTGTTTTGTTTTTCCTAATTTTTTATTTGATTAACCCTCATTCAATTTCATTTAAATATGTGTATAACATTGCCATACTTTTTAATATCTGAAAAGAGCCGACCCTTAAACTTTAAAACTATATGAAAACTTAATTTATTTAATTTAAAATAAGTTTTCCTATAGTGTTAGCGTGGGAGAAGATCGGCTACCACGACAAGTATGGGCAACTAAGAGCTAGTGATACAGACCTCCAGGACGACCCAGAGTCCGCTGGGAGGACAACATTAGACAATCTGTGAAGGACCGAGGACTAGACTGGAACCAGGTCAGTAGAAATACAGCCGATAGGATAGTATGGCGCTCTCTGTGGCAAATCTCTACATCCCAGGGTAGTAGAAGAATGGCCAAGCAAGTAAGTAAGTACTTAAGCGGCTGACACTCGTTACGTCAAACATGGGAAAACCACCCCTTCATTTAAGAGTTAAAGGCAGTGCTTTGATGTAGGTCTGAGACAGTGAATAACACAAAGACAATCATACTTCCACTTCAGACGTCCAGGAATGATTTTAAAACAAGAAAAGAAAACAAAAATTGCCTCATTTCCTTCAGACATTTCTTTTCAACCCTAACAGTGTTCTCGTTGGATGACGTCAGGGGTACACAATACAAGTGATCCAAGATCAGATCCGACTTAGAACAGCAATAGAGGTTCCGCCAGATAATTAAAAAAGCAATCAAAAGCATTATGATTGTTCTTTTTTTGTCGATGTCAGCCTTTCTGAAACAAGTTATTATTATCTTTCAATTAATTTTTTATATGATATCTTCTACACTCGTTGTATTTTATTCTATCTTTATGTTTATGTCTCATTTTCTCTCTTCTTATTCTCCTCTCTATACCTATTTGTCCATCAATTTATCTTTCTATTCGAGTTATTGTCTGATTTATATGTATGAATGTTTTGGATTTGCTTATTTATTTATCTTTTGCTTTTGTTGTTGTTGTTGTTTTTTTTTAAATTCATTACTTTCTTGTTTGTTTTTAAAAATAATATACTTAATTTTGATTGGATACTGTAAATGTATGCTGTTATATTACCTTTATAATGTTGCATGCCTTTAAATTTTACTTACAGAACCGTTTAGGATTAGAAGTGATAATGTACTAGTCCATAACTACTATCACCTAGGAGTCACATAAACCCCTACCCAGTTCGCCTGTAAATCTCGTGGCATGCACCACAAGCCCCGAACCTTGTTCCCAGCATCATTCGACGCCTCTGTATGTATTTCATAATAATGTGAATAATGATTACACAATATGTTCAAGTGATATCCGTCTCGCCCCTCAGAAGCAAGTTGTGCTTTCTCCCAATATGACCTATACGCCTCAAGAAGCGATCTCATCATAAGCCTCCTATACATATTATAACTCTGTGCAACCCGTCCCTCACTCCGTATACTCGATAGAGAGTCTACGGCCAGATAAAGAGCCACATACCACCCTATATATCACAAAACGGACTCCGCCCATCCGTGCCTCAATATATCAAATCATCACCATCAGCCCCACTTCGTATAGTGCACGCGCCCTCACTATTCCCCTAATGTTCATATCTGCGCTCTACACAGTCTATGCATCCCGCTCTGCCCTCACATCACCAACTGATCTGTTTCACTGTTCCTCTGCACCGTACCCATCAATCACATCACACCCAGCCCCCCACACTAAAAAATACCTGCGATGAGAGTCATCTCCCAGATAACACAACACCTCCCCCCTCCTCCCTACGAACCACACCTATAGATACCCCCTCCTAGTTCAAAATATACCCACCATACTACTCAAACTATCCATTGCCCCGGCTACAAACCTTGAAGCGACCCAAACCCCAAACCACCCCCCCACCCAAACTCCCCCCCTTCTCACATACCCCCCCCCCCCTCATACCCCAAGATCCGCAACCACAAGAATGTATACATCTATTCCGCAAATACCCCCCATTGTCTACCGCAGTACAGACTCTACACCTACTACCCCAACTCTCCCACTAATATCTCTCACCTACTCAACCCCACCTACACATCTCTCGGATCTTCACACAGGTATTATAGACAAAGCTATCACCCTGTATCTTCATGTCACTGCATCCACACTACATAATATACAGCTATCATCCCCCCAATCCCCCCTCCTCACACCCTCTTCCGCACTCCCACAATACCGCCATCATACAGCACCCTTCATCATGAACACAATATCATATACATACACCACTCCAGTCCCCGCCCCTCTCCCACGTAATACACCCACAGACCGTCTATATACAGCTAGCACACTCCGCCCAAATCAACTAGTTCTCTCACAGCATCGACCGCCGAACCTACAATAATGCTACCAAGCACCTCCCACACTACGCCGTCGACATCTCCATCACAAATATCTGACCCTCGCACTGCGCGAGACATCGGTCTCGATACTAACAGTTCCCTCCTGAACTAGCTCATGACAACAAAGAGCTCTCATCACCATAACAAATGTGTGCAAGCTCAATATAGTGTGTGGTGCCCCTCCCCACTACTAACACCACACTCCTCCCCGTGCATCTATCTCATATCACGCCTGTCGCACTCCATCACTCTACCACTCTGTCTCAATGTCATCCCAACACCATATCAACCTCCACCCACCATGAACCAGACCCCCCCCTTGTTGACTCCCAGACCCTCACCCACCTCCCCTAAGATACAATCTCAAAACAAGACTCATGTTCCCCGGATAATAATAGGCTTCAGTCCACCTACCAATAGTATCAGAGACCCCTCTGCTGCTCCTCCATAGACGAATACCATTCACCACTCCCAGCAGTCTGTGAACTACCACATCACTGTGTATCCTCATACTTCGCCTCACACATCACTCCCTCACTCTCGCCCATATATAAAGAGAGAGATATATATAGATATAGAGATACCCTACCAAACCCACACCACCTCCCCTCTTACTCATTAAACCACTATAGATATAGTTATAGACAGAGATATACTAGAGAGATATATATATGAGTAGAACACACCCCAGACCTGTAAACGCACCTCTACGTGGACACGCTTGTTCAATCCAATCAAAAGACTCACTAGTCCCGCACGCTACTATCCGCCGCACTATCCTACCTTGTTGTGTAGTCTTATACTCCTAACATCACCCCTGTCTCCCCTATCCTCACCTCCCACAGAACCATCTCTAGAATTACGTGTAGTCCGCTTGTGTGCTCAACGTCTATGCGTGCGCCCTGATAACGCAAAACATAGCCCGTCATGTATACTCCTCTCTATGTCATAGTTGCATGATAGATATCACTACGCCAAAGAAGACCTAGTGAGACATATCCCCCACTCACCGAAACAGTATTGTAACTCCCTTACAATCACACCCTATAGTGTGTGCGCATTTCTCCTCATTACCACAACGCCCCCCACTACTAGCCAACTCAGACTACTCCCGCCGGGTCTCGATACAAAAGACATTTATATATACATCAATCAATGAAGTCTCTTGAATTGTGGGTCTACCTATACGCCTCTGCTGTGTACCCGGAATGTTCACTCACACATCACTCGATGATAGTAGTTCTCTCCAAGTACTAAACTCCCGCGTGAGGTGTCGCCTCGCGTCCCGTGTAGCTCTAGAACACATATCCCAGAAAGCAATATCGGAACGCGCTACGCATCCCCAAGTCGTCGTCTGTTCGACCTAGATACCGTGCACCGCTGCTCCTGTGTGATGGGAAATTATTATGTCCAGCACCTACTTTTACCATATCACAGCTGACGTGTCCAATCCCATAGAGTGAACACTACACTGTATTCCCATCGCCAGTCCCCAACCCCCCGGCTTGCTAGTCAATCGTACAGACCCCCCCCCCACCCCCTCCCCCCCACCCCCCCCCCCTCCCCCCCCCCCCCCACCCCCTCCCCCCCCCCCCCCCCCCCCCCCCCCCCCCCACCCCCCACCACCCCCCACCACACCCCCCCCCCCCCCCCCCACACCACCGCTCCCCGCCCCTCCCCCCCCCCCCCCCCCCCCCCCCCCCCGTCCCCACCCACCACCCACACTCAGCATGTGTATGATGTAACCCGGCGAGCCTGATATCTCGCTCCATGCATGGTCTAAGCACTGTCACTTACTACGTGTGTCATTACTGTTAAGGTCGGCCCACAAGCATATCTTCTCATCCTGATACATGTAACGAGTGTAATGTCAGGGCGTTGTCCCTCCCCCCACCAGCGTGTGTGTGTCCCGCCGTACACATGGTGTCGCGCGCGAGAACCCGCCACTATATAACAGGCATATCCGTCTACGAACGTCGTGTGTGAGAATCGCCTCTGGAGTAGATCCTGTGTTACTCCCAGCGCATGACTCATCTCAAAAGGCTCTTGTCGTGTTGTGCCTCCCTGTCAGCAGGTGCTCAGAACAGTGCTTAGCCTAGCACCATTGCCTTCGATTTGAGACCGGTGCGAGCTGGTGTTCGGTCAGTTCCGTACAGTACAGATATGATGTAATTCCCACGATGAAAGACCAAGAAAAGACTATTTATCACATACGCATGACTAACTCCCGCACGTATATTCGGCACCCCTCCCACGTGGACCCGTATATTAAAACAATTTCTGTCATCCTTCCTTATGTTCCTGGTATGTGTCCCATTCCAACAAGAAATAATTCTTTAAATGCTTTTCCAAACCTACAGCCACCTTTTGCCATCATTCGCAATTTATTTTGAATATACACAGTCTGGTAAGTCCTTCAGAAATTACAAAATGGTTGCAGAAACACGTCTAAACACTCCCAATCGCACACTGTAGTGCATTAATAGAAATACATATAATTATATACATATATATTCTTTCTTACCCTCAGGCACTCACAGACGAGCTGTTAATGTGCATCTATGGTCTGCTCTTCAGATGCAGTTGGCAAAGGCACACTTCATTAACAATTTTACCGTTTCTTCTGCTCGCTGTGCTTTTCAAATCTTATGGCCTCAATTTAGCAAGGGCAAGGTCTATTTATACTAGCACATCCGGCGTATCGGAACGCAGGGGCTAAAGTGGTATTGCGAATCTCAAAATGAGGCATAATTTGTCTCTCTGTTCAATTATGAAAAACTATTTTCCCAATTATCTTTCTAATTTCTGGAGCGATTTTATTCACCCAAAGCTTAAATTATACCCTGAATTATTCTTTATCTATCTATCTAATAATCTCTTAGTCTCCTAAGTGCATTTTATTTTATGCATACTTTAAACAGCTAAATTATGGTCTAACCTGATGTGTCGAGGCCTTTCCACTCGATTTTTATCTCTTAATAAACTACTTTTCGAGGAAGTCTTTGCACCTACCTCTAAAGTAACATTCCTGTTGTTGAATTATAGACCTCTTCCCGGTGGTACTTCTTTCCTACTTATGTAATTAAATGGCATCCTTCACTCGGTTGCACGGATTGAGACTCCATGTTAACTGTTTTAAGTCTAGTACGTTTCAGTAAACACACGAATAAGGAAGTCTTTCACATTGGCTAGTGTATCATACAGTTCTTACAACGTATGGCGCGCGGTATGGTCAGAGTTACTCAGAATTATACAGAAAGCCGTGTTGTGAAACAGACAAACTCACGACACAGACAGTGATATCAAAATAAGAATACAAAAAGCAAGAGGAGCTTTCATTGCATTGGGAAACATATGGAGAACAAGAGAAGTCCAACACGAAAATAAGAATCTTCAACTCAAATGTGAAGTCAGTCCTATTGTATGGCTCTGAGACATGGAGAACAACAAAAACAACAACCAAAAAGCTACAGACTTTTATAAACGCGTGCTTGCGTAGAATAGAAGGACTGAAATGGTATGACAAAGTCACAAATGTGGAATTAATGACAAGAACCAGACAAGTGCCAGTGGAACAAGAGTTGAGAAGAAGAACGTTGGCGATGGATAGGACACACATTGAGGAAACCTGTTGATAGCATTACAAGGCAGTCCTTGTTCTGGAATCCACAGGGAAAGAGAGGCAGAGGTAGACCGAAAAACAAATGGAGAAAAGAACTGGAAACAGAGGTGAAAATGATGAGGAAAACATGGACAATGAGCGGATGGCACAGGACAGGAAGACTTGGCATGTGTTTGTTGAAGGCATATGCTCCTTGGAGAGCTAAAGGGTATTGATTGATGCCTTTAAAATAATACTTAAAGTAAAATGTGGGAATACAAGGATATAGTATGCAAGATAAGTGAGAGAGGAAGGGCGGAATGTTAGATGTACCTGCGCGCCCAATTTTTAACCCTTTGAAAATAAAGTTCGATCATTCGTTCGTTCGCTCGCTCGGTCATTCGTTCGTTAGTTCGTTCGTTCGTTCTATTCAGGATTGCACGTGAAGTATAGCTTGTAATACATCAGACCACAAGATCTTCTATATTTGGTGGTCGGAGTACCTAAGAGGCTTGGCGTCTGCCTCTAATTCTAAAGGTACCGGGTTCGATCCTAGCACAGAGAATGTAATTTATGGAAACTTTTGTCAGAACAAATGGGTCCCAATGATGTTGTTCCCCCGCCCCCCCACTCCCTTGATCTCCTGGGTAATAAGATCGAATGCATACCCTTCTCGGATAAGGGCGAAAAAATAGGAGATCGCGTGTGCAAGTTGCGCACATTAAAAATCCCTAGGCAGTTGGGAATCGTAAAGAGTAGGCCATACGGCTGCTGCACGGGCTAAAATTGTTCAAATTATGAAACCTACCCACCACAAAAGTATTTGTACAATGTGTGATCTAAGGAAGGAGATCGGATCACTGATGGAGTTGTCCGTGTGCAATAAAGATAGTCTTTAAAACTAAACCAAATCAAACCTAATATAACCGACGGACATTATATCAAAGTTGAACGCAAAGCGCCTCTTCGAATCGAGGCAAACTCCGACTTAAAAGAAAAATAATGCTTCTCTTAATTCTTGTTTCGGTTTTTCCATTCCTTCAGTTTCAAATACTGTTTTCCTCGCTTCCTAAGTATATTTTTCTTTCTCAAGCCTCCTCTTTCGGTGTTTTTGATTATGCGCCCTAATATAACCGACAAGTTAGAACGTGACGAGCCTCGCCAAAACGAGGCAAAACTTAACAAAAAAAATCAAAAATTATATCATTCATCTCTTTATTTCCTCTTTTTATATTTGTAATTCTTGTTCTGTCATTCATTTTTGCCTCACTATTTCTATAACTTCATCACTCCAAGTTTATCTTACTTTCTTGCACTATTTTTTTTTCAATGCTTTTTAATCACAATGTGTAAATAGACACGTCCACTCACTTTCTATTCTTCCCTCTATCTTTCTATCTCTTTGTCTTCGATTATTGCTTCCTCCCTTTCATGTTATATTTCTTTCTCTCTACTTTTCTGCATTTTGCCCTTCTGGTTTACACTCATAATAAATGCAAAAACACTTAATTAATGTGATTGCCTGAGATTACACCAAACAATGCTCGCTAACACGAGGGAATGAAATTAGTATGAATGTACGTGGTGAGACGAGTTGTTCTACGAGTACATCTTCTCTACGGCGTTACCCCACCCTGGGCACGTTCATTCTGCTAGCATCACGCGGCTAAGGTCTCACGTTACTTCTTGGTTTCTGGCTTCTGCAAGAAGCAGCCCCGCAAGCAGAAAGGCTGTGAGACGCAGGGAAATTCAGCTAGTTTAGTGTGTATATCAAATTGTTCTACAAGTTAGTTCACAAAAAGGTGTCACAAAAGCAGTTTAATGGATCTAAATGGTGGTTCTTAGAAATACAGCAAATACAGCTAATTAATACATTCAGGTGTGTATACAATGTGCTTCTAAATTTTATGTTTACAAAACGGTGACAAAATACTAGTTTAATGCGTCTAAATTATTGTTCATAGAAAGGTATTATATATTTCGTTAAATGGGCCTGTATGCTTATTCTCAGAAAGGCTTTTATAAACATATTTTATTTATGTATTTCGTTGAGCCATCTTTTACTATCAATCTTAAATTGTATGTAATGTGCATGGGAAATGTTTTTTGTTTTTAGGAAGTTGTACCGTGAAAAGTTAATTCATCAAAAGTTAGGATGTGACGGAATGCGTTCATTCCGTTGCATTAATCACCTTTTTTCACTTCTATGGAGCACAGACAGCGTCGGTTTGACAGAGTGGTTAGACCGTTGGTCCCTCGCGACTAAGGTACCGGGTTCGATTCACGGTATCATCACGCTCCAGCCTACCCAGCTGTAAATAGGTACATGACTTTGAGTTAGGGAAGGAAAAGGCAGCGAGGAAGGGAACTGCTCACACACCCCCCCACCTCTCGATACTGGACCTAGTATAGTGAAGTATCTAACACTTTGTTCCTCTACGGCAGTATCTGCTATCGGACTACCTTGACCTTTTACTTTTTGTATGGAGCACAGAGCCGTCACTGCAGCTGGTTTGATGCAAGACCCCTGCATTATAACACCTGCTCCAGCAGCAACGCTTCTTGTAGTACATTATTTCATATGATGAAGTTGCCAGCTCCATGCACAAGTTGACATTAGTCGTCGTGTAGGGCATACTTTAGAAAACGGTGGTCATACATCATTATCCTTTGCTCTCCCTACGGAGTATAGGCCGCAACTGTAACTGATCCCTAGCAGGAAGCCTGCACCAATCATTCCCATTCTCTTGCAGTGGGTTTTTTCTGTGACAATTTATTTAACATAGTGAGATTGCTATCTCCATGCACAACCTTGTATTTGTTGCCTAGTACGACATGCCTTAGAGTCCAGTGGTCCTGATCTGTCTTTGTGTTTTCAGACACCCCCGGAAGCTACAACAGGAATTAATTAAGTTGAGTAGCTTTGAATAAATTAGTACTCGTATAAAAACATTTGTGATTATTAGATGTTGCTCACCATGATCTGTGTAGCCCAGATTGGCAACGAGTCTTAACACCGACATTTGTTATTCAATAATATTATGCAGCGTGATGAAGTACACACGTGAATTAGTACAGATATGTAGAAGTTGTTACATGTTACTTAATAATGTCAAGTCCACGGATGGATAATTACTTGTCTCAGGCGTTCTTCTTATTTTATTTATCAAGATCTGTGCAGGTTCATCATTATCTTCATTATTCCCCTTTTGCTCCTTCTGGAGCTGGGATCCACCCCCGCAGCTGGTCCACAGAAAACAGGCAACAAAACATTCATGCATGACATAATAGTAGCTCTATTTTTGTCTCTCCTGTCGCGGGTTGTCTCCCCTGCTCCGCACTTCTTCTTCTTCTTTGATCCATAACCGCCAACAGTCAAAGCAGTCAGCGGCCATCACGCCTGGTGGCGTCTTGTAGGGCAGCAACAAATTGATTCCACTTTGCTCGGTCGGCGGCCATCCTTCGTACAGTGCCCCAACTGTGGTTCATTCTTTGCATCTCAGCTTCCACAGTTCTCCGCCAAGTTGTTTTTGGTCGGCCTCTCTTTCGCTTTCCCTCGGGGGTCCATAGCATAGCTGTTCTTGCGATGGTATCAGGGTCCCTTCTGAGGACATGGCCAACCCAACTCCAGCGTCTGCCAGCTATGATGGTGTGCATGTCCTCCTGGTTACTCCGAATAAGTAGTTCTTGGTTGCTGATGGTTTTGGCCAAAAGATTCGGAGAATTTTCCTTAGGCAGATTGTGTGGAAGGAGGACAGTTTCGACATTTCCTTCTCTGTTACTCTCCAACATTCCGCACCTAGAGAAGCACAGAAAGTCATCTACGTTTGTTATAAACTTTGTTTTCTCTCACCCCTTCTGCGAGGAATATAGATTCAGCAAAATAGTAATTGAATGTTTAGCACTGTATCTTGTAGTTTTTTTTTTTTTAATGAGCCATACGTGTGCAGATATCATTTCACTCAATTCATTGATAGACTCCAACTATGGACTTGAATTTACAAAAATAACAAGAGATTTATTAATGAAATATTTGTTCAACGGGGTTAAAATGAATAATATGATTTGTTTAGAAAAAAAAAAAAAGTTAATTGAAGGTATATCTTCATAAGATTCTACAAAAATGAAGTCCGTATTATATCTTGACCTTACTGTCAATATTACTCGTACTGGCCTTACTACCTCTGTTTTTTATAAAGCTACTGATGCTCATGGTTTCCTTCTTTACACCTCTTCTCACACTCTCAACTGTAAAAATTCCATTCCCTACTCTCAACTTCTACGCTTACGTCGGATATGTCACGATGAAGATGATTTCCGTGAACGAGCTCAAGAAATGCTCGAGTTTTTTCGCCGACGTCACTATCCTGAAAGAGTCTTATCTGATGCCCTTAATCGCATTAGTCCCGTTACTCGTCAGGTTGCACTTACTGCTAAACCTACTACTACATCTGACAGACTCAAACTTGTCTTAACTTTCCACCCTTACTGTTTGGCGGTGAAAAAAAATATGTTCCGTCATCTGACTATTCTGCACTCCGATCCTAATACCAGAGAGTTGTTTCGTGATACCACTTTGTTGGCATATCGTAAGGATAAGAATTTTAGGGATATTCTTGTGCATAGTCGCTTGAGACAAACTAGTCCTTCTCACTTTGGTACTAAACCGTGCCAACGCCGCATATGTAAGACCTGTCATTTTGTGCTCCAAACGCAGTCAGTCTCCTTTCCGAACGGTAAATTTGCCATTGGGGAGTCTTTCACGCGCAAATCCAGAAACCTGATTTATGCTATCATCTGCAAGAGGTGTGACATGACCTATATTGGTGAAACTGGCAGACGTGTGGCAAACAGGTTTCGGGAGCACTTGAATGACATCCATCATGGCAAACATTTACCGGTGGCCCTTCACTTCAACAGCCCTGACCATTCAGGTAACTCTGACATTCATGTCACTGCATTATTTAAGTAATATTTAGGATACGTGTGAGAATAAATGGATTCAGTGTGGAAGATGAAAGAAAGGAAGGGCAGAATTTTAGACGGGCCTGCGTGCCCAATTCTTAACCCTTTGAAAATAAAGTTCGTTCGATCGTTCGTTCATGTATCGGCGACGACCCAACTCGCTTCTCGTTGGAGAATCGTCTCATTTTTCAAATGGGCGTTTTAACTCCTGCTGGCATTAATGTCCAGCATCATTTTGCATAATTCTGGTGGCTTCTGTGGTTATTTTCCTATCTATCCTTGTTTTTGCTTTGGTTCGTTTCGTTTCCTCAATTATCTGTTCTTAGCCGTCACTAGCTCCTACGTCACTTCCGCATGACGCCTTATTTTTTCAGCCATTTTGAATGTTTTTTTCTTGGATCCAGCTAAGTGATTTTTTTTACTCATTTTAATAGTGTTGTTCATTTCTGTCTTCGTTTCGTTATTTACTTTCTTGTTTCGACATGTCTTTCTGGTTTCATGATTTTCTTGCATTAATACTGTTATCGTTTCGCTCATCACCGTGGTTTCATCTGCTTGTATCGCTTATTTGACGTTTTCCTCATCATCATAGATCTTTGTAGTTCCTATAAGTCGTCTAGCCACCTTTGATAGAGTCGATCTCTATTGACACAATGTGGTAGCGTACGATCGATGAAAAGAAAGCCAGACTGGCTGCTTAAGACAACCGTCTGAGGGATGGGCGAAGACACTGGAGATAATTAGATAATCGCTTCCGATGGACCATCCCGATGTAATTATTTCTGATCACCTGGCAGAGGAGGCTATCTGGGCGGAAAGTATTAGTCAGGAATGAGTGCACAGATGTGTTTATTATGAGTTTTGCATAAAGATGCAATCGGAAGAATTAAAGAATTATTAGATAGAGCACAAGCGATGGAAATTTAAAATGTAATATTTTAAAATACACGGAGGAAATTAAATTAAACACCCCCACCCGTATAGTTCAGAGTTTACCATTGGCTTAATTTGAGAGGCGGAATAGACTTTGAATTCCATTGGGAAACTCGTTGGAAGTACAATCTGGGATTTTGAACTGAGAATTGGAAATTTAATATAGCGAAATCGGAGTCACAAATCAGACTGCATCGCCACGTCAAGCTAGCAATTCACCAGAGCCAGAAAGAAAGGATTGGACAAAGGATTCCAAAATTATAAGTGACAGATCGAAATATTTGTGCAACTTTAAAACTTAAAAAGTAAACCCGCATTTTTAAATACAAAGACTGGAGACCTAAGGAATCAGATCACCCGTCATAATACTAACATTTCCCAGGCCAAGTGATTCGAAATCGTCAACGTGCCGTGTCTATTCAAACTGTGCCAGGAGATTGTGTTCCTAAACGTTACATTGGGGTAAGTGTAAACATTTATTTTTAAAATGTAAATTTGACATGTTTTGTTTGCTAAGTGGTTATTTATGAGGCTGGCAACCTCAACATTTGAAAATAATATATTCATAAACAACTACAGCAAGCAATGGTGTTTGTTTTATGCTAATTCGCGCAGAAACGCGAAAGCAGCAGCAATTCCAGACTCCGAATTGAGCTGTGATGTGTGATGATTACATCTTATGTGCATAAAGTGTGTAGTATCATTTTGTGAGAAATATGTACCTTGTTAAATGTAATTCGGGCAAATGATTGAATTTCACGATGTCCAAGCACATTTCTTCCCAGTTTAACACCCAGAAGAATATTGGTGATTTATAATCATCTTCCCTGAGCTATGCTGTGTATACTCAAGAAAAATTATTCAGAATGGCTAACATTGGTGGGTGGACAGCGAGACAATGCGCCTGTTAATTTGCAGCCCACAAATGTACGCAGCAGAGGCATTTGTTCTCTTTATTTTGTCTAAAGATAGTGGAACGAAGCTGTCAGACTGTTCGTGATACGAAGCTGAAAGACAAAAGTTCTACACTAATAGCAGGGAATCAATCCTAACCGTCTAAATTGGACAAGTTGTGTGAAGAAGTGCCCTCATCACAGAAGAATTGACGAAACCACGGCTGCGGTAGTCATCGATTCTAAGCTAAGTACTTACTAAAAGGTAACAGCAAAGAACATTAACATTCCTCTATCAAGTCTCTATGAAGGTAAAACTTTCATCTAAAATTCACAATTTTATCGCTATTTTAACCTGTTTAAACTAATTGATTATTAAATGTGTTACATGTTATTTTAAAACTAAACAATCATTGTTTATTCAGTAATTATACGTATGAAAGCAAACGTATGAGCAAGACGTCTATAGAGCAAATACTTATAAAAGAATGTCGGTGGATTTTCACCAGCTGCGGGCTTGAACGGGTTAAAACCATTGCTTAATTCTTCACAAAATGCGACGGATCAGATATAAATGAACAATTGCTATGCATTATGCAGCATTGTTCTTGACTTCTGAAAATAGCTTGTGAATACTCCCTTGAGATAGAAGTGTAATTACTATTCTATCTACAACTCTGCCAAGAGTAATCTTGTGTTAAGGTAGACACGTTTGACGACCCATTGTAGATGCTTTTGTGTTTTGGCCACTGTTGCACAGCTACAGGGTAGACAATCCGTGACACCAACATCATTACGTGATATGTCCTGCCTTAATTTTCCAAGATTGTTATAATCCAGACAACCTTAAGATTAGGCCGTATTCCGTATGTCGCTCCCCACGTTATATCTTAGATGACCATCCGTTTTACTACTATCAGACTCATTTATCAGATAAGCGGTAGTAATTATGCAATCTAAGGTGGTGGTAGACGATTTAATACATCTATTGCTGGCGTCTTGTGCAAACAAGTCAAGTCAAGTCAAACAAGTCAAGGTGGCATTGCTCCCCGTCTTTGCTAAACGCCGACGTCCACAAAGATAAAATAAAGAGATCAGGAATGTGACAAGCTGGTAAACTACATGGTGTCAACCGAAGGATCAGATAATCATCGGTAGGTTAAGGCGAAGAGTAAGATAATTGCTGGATGAAAAGAAAAATACGCATGACACAGTGTCTTCTTCTTCTTTGATCCTTAGCCACCGACCGTCAAAGCAGTCAGTGGCCATCACGCCTAGTGGCGTCTTGTAGGGCAACAACAAATTGATTCCACTCTGCTCGGTCGGCGGCCATCCTTCGTACAGTGCCCCAACTCTGGTTCATTCTTTGCATCTCAGCCTCCACAGTCCTCCGCCAAGTTGTTTTTGGTCGGCATCTCTTTCGTTTTCCTTCAGGGGTCTATAGCATAGCTGTTCTTGTGATGGTATCGGGGTCTCTTCTGAGGACATGGCCAACCCAGCTCCAGCGTCTGCCGGTTATGATGGTGTGCAAGTCCTCTTGCTTGCTCCGAGTAAGTAGATCTTGGTTGGTGATGGTATTTGGCCAAAAGATTCGGAGAATTTTTCTTAGGCATGTTGTGTGAAAAGAGGACAATTTCGACATTTCATTCTCTGTAACTCTCCAGGTCTCGGCGCCACAGAGAAGCACAGAAAGCACACAGCTCTGATATAATCCTTATTTTGTGCTTGTGCTGTACTGAGAGGACTTCTAGATGTTGTTTCGACTAAAAAAGGCTGTTCTTGCTTTGTTCATTCTGTTGTTGATGTCTTTGCTTGCTCCGCCGTCTGGTGTTACTATGCATCCTAGGCATGTGAAGGCATCTGTCTATTCCAGTTGCTGATTCCTAACTGATATGTGCTCAGGGTTGCTCCCATTGAGCGTCATGACCTCTGTCATTTTAAGGTTGATGTTCAAGCCCACTGCTGGCTATACTTATTAAGTCTATCCTTTTTTTTCCTGTATGTTTTGATGTGAATGTGCTAGCAGTGCAATGTCATCTGCATATTCCAGATCTTCCAATGTAGAAAATGTAGTTCGTCTTATTCCTCTTTGTTGGCCCTCTGTTGTCTGGCGCATCACCCAGTCTATGGCTGTTAAAAATAGGGTGGTTGATAAGGGGCATTCCCTGTCGTACTCCTGTCTTCACTTCAAAGGTTAGGTTGCTCTGCCCAATGCTACACGTAAAGTTGGCATAAAGGCTTTTTCATGATTGACACTATGCAGCGTGGAATTCCATAGGCCCTCATTATTTTCCATAAATTGTCCTTATGTATACTGTCAAAAGCCTTTTCAAAATCAACGAAATTAATGTACAACTGTCTTTGCCATTCTGAGCACTGCTCTATAATGTTCCTTAGGGTAAATATATGATCTACACATCTTCTGTTCTTTGTAAATCCTGCTTGTTCTTTCCTCAGTTTGTGGTCTACTGCTTTTGAGATTCTCTGTATAATTATCCTGCCTAGTATTTTGCTGGGAACTGAGAGAAGAGTTATTCCTCTCCAATTATTGTGGTCCGTAAGATCTCCCTTCATGGGCAATTTGACAATTATTCCTTTTCTCCACTCTATTGGTGTTGTCCTTGCTCTCCATACTTGTGCAAATAGTGGTTTTAATAGTTTTGCTGCTAGCTCTGGGTCTGTCTTAAATAGCTCTGCATTTAAGCTATCATGACCAGGAGCTTTTCCATTCTTTAACCCTTTGATTGCTGTGATGATTTCTTCTTTTCGTGGGATGTCTGTATTAACATCTAGATCATTTTCAGTCTCAGGAACATTCAATTGTGTATCTGGTGGTTCCTTATTCAGAGTTTCTCTGGAATGCTCTGCCCATATTGTTTCCTGTCCCTCTACTGTCGTGATGAGATTTCCGTGCTTATCTCTTACTAATGTAATATTGTTTGCACCTCGTTTTTCACTGATGATTTTAGTTATTTTGTATACTGTGCTTTGTTCATTTCTCAGTGCTGCCTCTTCTGCCTGTCTTGCAAGGTCATCCAGAAATGTCCTTTTGTTAGCACGGGTTTGACGTTTTACTTCCTTGTCCAGCTGAATGTACTGTTCACTATATATTGCGTTTAATCTGGGAGACTTAGCTTCTGTTTTCTTTCTTTTCATTTCCTTTCTCTTCGCTATGGTGGTTAGCGTATCTGGTGTTATCCAGTGTTGGCTCTTTCTTTCCTGGAATCCCAAGCATGACTTGCTGCTTTCCTTGTATATTGTTGAGATGGTGTTGAATCTCTGGTCAACATCATCGGTCTTTGTTCTTTCCTGGCTTTTGATAATCTCATATCTTCTCTTTACGTCGACCACGAAAGATTTTCTGGTGAGGGGATCCTTCAGTTTCGTGATGTTGTATCTTTTCTGTTTGACTGCAACTGGTCCAGCAGCTCTGAGTTTCACTTTCAGTCTTGCTACTCCTAGGTGATGATCACTTCCCACATCTGCGCCTCTTCTTACTTTCACGTCTTGTAGTGCATGTCTCCATCTGCCATTGATCATTATGTGATCTTTCTGGTTTCTGTCTCGTCCGTTTGGTGATTCCCATGTTAACTTGTGCACTTCCTTGTGTGGAAGAAGTGTTGCTCCAATGACCAGGTTGTTAAATAATTGTGGTGTTGGTGAACCCCCCTCTCAGTCTCGTTCTTATCAGTCTGTTGTTGATGGGTTTCCATTCCAGTAAAGCCCTTTCCATTCCTTTCTTCAGGATAATGGCTACACCTTCGTTGTGCTGACCATCCTCTCTGCCAGAATAAAGTACTGTTTCCCCTGTAGCTGTTTTTATTCTCCCCTTTCCTGTCCATCTGCTCTCGCTTATTCCCAGGATATGTATTTTGTAGTTCCCCATCTCTGCAGTGATTTGTCTCAGATTTCCTGCCTCATTCATGGTTCTGACGTTCCAAAAACCAATTCTGGTTTCGTGTTTTGCGGTCGGGGCATCCGTTTTCATGCCAGTGGCTTCCTTTCGGCTTTCACCAATGTCAGTCATACGAGCCTGAGACTCCGGATGTTCGTCCCGCAGCAAAGTTTTTCCATTTATTGTTGTTTCCGTAACATTTGCGATTTTTTACATAGACAGGAGTGTCGGCCCTGTGCTAAAACCCCCAACCTAGAGGACCAGAGTACCAGCTTTTGTCTGACCCCTACCCACGCAGACCAGTACAGCTTGGTTGAACCAACCAGGAGTAAATCTCCCACTGGCATAGCTCTGGGGATTGTCAGGGTACACAAGCTGCCATACCGCTACAAGGTATAGGTACCATTGATGGCAGATGACACAGTGTAGGGAAGCAAATATGGTACCACAAAAGTGAAGGACTGAATTATGACTGTCGTTACATTCTCAAAGACCTCAGGGAACTATCCGTGCTGATTATCGTAAACTGCCATGGACGATGATCTACCTCCGCAACTTCATTTTTCTGGAGTTTATGTTAAATAGTTTCTGTTCTTACGTATGTCGAACGCCATATTATTAGCTATCATATGTTTACAGTCTCGTACCCACCAATGTTTCCTCTCGTCGTAATTTTTGAATGACTTTGTCAAAAACATCTACTTGAAAGTGTGCCGTCACTTTCTAATCTGAGCAACTCCTTTCAGTTTCCACTGTCAGTTGCTTCAGGATCTCCTCATTACTTTATTTAGCTGTCCTGTGTATTCTTAAAGTTCTTCTCTAAAACCACGCATCCGTGTGTGACAAGATGGATGTTAAGATAATACTAGTAGAATAGTGGTAGTGATAGAAACGTAGTTCCCCAGAATAAGAGAAGAGAACTGGTGAACAATTGGTAGGGATGGCACAAGATAGATCAGGCTGTTAATCACACAGGTCAGGTGATAGCTGTAGACGAGAACTTATAGGTAAGTTGCCTTATGCTAGAACTATCCAGAGCTCCGAAGGGTATTAATTTCTTCTTCTTCTTCTTCCTCGTTCGTCCTGAAAAGGACGGTGGTTGCGTTGTGTCCGTTTGCGCCTAAGCTGTGATATCTGCCCCTTTCGGTCGACACATCCGACTTCTGCACGGCATTTTTTAAGGACCGGGTTTGCCTTCCCATTTCGATCCGTGCTCGCTCAGCCAGCCTGCACTGCTGCAGACTGTTTCCAGGACCACCACGTGGAGGTGGAGCGCGGTCTTGACCAGCTCTGGTTCGCTGGTCCTGACGCAGGCAGTCAAGCTATGAATCGCTGACTGCATTCACTATTGCTGCATCTTGAGATCCCGTATTAATTTCAAATTGTAAATGTAGCTCGTATTATTCCCTACCAAGTTAGTGTTTAATATTTTAACCATGCCAAAAACTGGAACGTTAAGAAATCAATAACTTTAATTATATAATTTAAATCAATTTACTTTAATAAGTCTCATGTATAAAAATTATAAAATAATAAGATTAGCACTTTGAGTAGATAACCTTTGAAAATTACATTATTTACACAATGTTATCATTGTCATTATGTGTCACTTCCATCACCAGTGGTGTGGATTGCTTCTTGGTTATATTCTCTGAATAATAGTACTCAACTTGAAGGATTTGTGATGTCTTTCTCCCCACAGTCGATACATCTGGACGTTGAGGACACCATTCTTAGGTTAGGTGACAGTGTTGCTCAGCTGATTGTCACTTTCTCACCACCAGCTTAAACACTAAGACACGCAGAATTACGCCGACGGTAACTGTTATGAACCTTAATTGCGCACAATGGCAGAATTACTTCTCTCTCCGTGTCACGCTGTGTTGGCTTGTGCTGACTAACAATAAGCTCTCAGCTCGTCGCAGCTCACTTGATACATGTGGTAGCTTCGTCGTCGACTAGTTTATGCAATGGATGGGTTTTGAAAAAAAATCGAAAAAAGGTGATTCGTCTTACGAGGACAAGAGACAAAGAAAATAGTCTACGTTACGGCCACAAGGCCTTCGTCAGGAAAAGAAAGACAGTGAAGGCTAGATAGGAGACATAAGAACTTAAGTAAATATAAGAATAAATATAAAAAAATAAAAAAATAAAAAAATAAATAAAACTTAGGTACTTCCCTGAAGGCGAAGCATTTGAGTCCTATCACGCTAGGCTGAAAAGGAAGTGACTCTTGACCCCGAATGTACACAATACATACTAAGAAACTAAAAATTAAAAAACGAAAAAATACCCGAACGTAATACAAGTGGGGACTGGAAATAGAAGAGAAAATATTATGGAGGATGGCATAAAAATAGAAGAATAGGATAAGAGTGGAAAGAGTCAAAAGAGAGGAAAGGGTGACCTCAGACAAAGCTGTGGAAAGTGTTGAGACCGGCTGGTTTTAGACACCCCATGCGGTGGATAAGACGGTTCTCAAGCTGTTCTCGGCTGGCAGTGTCAGAGGAGCAGGATCGGATCGCTGTGACCTGGATGTCAATGGGACCATGGTGGTCAGGACCATTGAAGTGTATGGCAACTGGTGTGGACTTTTGCTGAGCGATGTCATTTAAGTGCTGGCTGAATCTGTCCCCAAGTCGTTTGCCTGTTTGGCCAATATAGGTTTTGCAGCAACGTTTACATATGATCGTATAAATGACATTGCGCGATTCACACGTGAAGCTACTAGTGATGGTGTACGTAGCCTTAGGAAAGGACACCTTCTGGGTTGAGATGACATACTTGCACGTGTTGCATCGTGTCCGACCACAGGGTAGTGTGTCAAAGTGAGTGGCATTCTCCTTTGGGAGACGGCTGTGAACAAGAAGATCCTTCAAGTTCTTGTCACGTCTATATGCCACCAAAGGTGCTTCACTAAATACTTCTTGGGTCACAGGCTCTGCTTGGAGGATAGGGAGGTGGCGGAAAAGGATCTGTTTGACAGTAGTACTGTGAGGGTGATGGGTCAAGATTAATTTGACTCTATCCGAAGTGGATTTATGGTGAGGTTTGAGGGCCTCCTGACGAGAGATGGGGAGCACACGTTGGAGAGCAGAGGTGAGAACATGTTCTGGATAAAGTCTGTTACGGAAGAAATCCAACATCTCATTTGCTCGTAAGTGGAAGTCATCGTCGTCTTGGCATAAACGACGGAGGCGGAGAAGTTGTGAAAAAGGAAGGGAGTCACGACAGGCCCGAGGATGAGAAGAGGTATACAGGAGGTAGCTGTGGGCATCTGTCGGCTTGTAGTATACTGAGGTATTAAGGCCGGAGGGCGTGATAGAAATAGTAATGTCAAGGAAGTTGACAGATACTGTGGAGACGAGGGAGGTGAACTTGATGGTGGGGTGAAAGTGGTTCACAAAGTCGATGAAGCGGTGTAAATCAGTCTCAGACATATCTGTGAGACCTATGCCGTCATCGATATATCTGCGGTAAAACCCAGGGAAAGGACCGGAGTATTGTTGCCATATCTAATGCTCCAAGTGGCCCATGAATAGACAGGCATAGCTGGGACCCATCTTCGTTCCCATGGCAACACCACTAATTTGGTAAAAAAAACTGACCATTGAATTCAAAGGAATTCAGTTTAAGGACCAGTTCAGCAAGACGGAGAAGAGTGACAGTGGATATAGAAGGGCAAGTGCGCTGGTCCAGAAAAAAACCGAAGAGCTCGGAGACCATCAGAGTGGGGAATAGAGGTATACAGAGAGCAGACGTCTAGCAAGAAAAGACGGTAGGAGCGGTCTGCTGGGAGTCGGATAGAGGAGAAAGTTGTAAGAGCGTGATTGGTGTCTTTGATAAAGGAGGGAAGATTCTCAACGATAGGCTGGAAAATGCTATCGAGGAAGTCAGAAATGTGTTCAGTAGGACAAGAACAGGCTGAGATAATAGGTCTTCCAGGGTTTTCGATCTTATGAATTTTGGGGAGCATGTAGAATACAGGCTTGCCCAAAGAGCTGTCATGAATCCTAAGATGAGATGCTTCGGGAGGAAGATCATTACTAGTGATGAGCTGTTTAATGGTGTTGTGTACAATGCGATTGTTAGAGACAGTCGCATCGCTGGTCCTGGGCCTGTAAAAAGAGCCATTGGTCAACTGGTTGTTACCTTCCCTTAGGTACAAGTCCTTCTGCCAGACGACAATGGTACCTCCCTTGTCAGCCGGTTTGATGACAATGTCGTCTCTACGGCGAAGAAGGGAGAGAGCACGGGACTCTGCCGAAGTGAGATTGGAATAATGCAATCTACGAGGGCGAAGCTGCTGAATGTCATGGATGGTGTTCTTGATATACAGGTCCAGGGCATGAGAGGCCCCAGGCTTAGGTGTAAACGGAGGTTTAGTGGAGTCAGAAAAGCGTGCGAAGATGTCGGATTCAGCCTGAGACTGCGGAGTGCTGTCTTCCTCTCTAAAATGGAGCTTCAGCCTCATGCGACGGTGAAACCGATGAACATCCTGGAGGAGATTGTATTGGTCTAGGGTCGGACGGAGAGGAACAAATTTTAGGCCCTTACTGAGAACGGAGCGCTCTCCCTCAGAGAGGGGTAGATCTGGGGGGATGCAGACTACCTGAGTGCATGATGGAGTGGAGGATGGAGGGGTAGCTGTGGGGGTAGGGATGAGACGGGATAGTTTATGGTGTTTAGACGTGGAAAGGGACTCATGCAGCTGCCGGTTCAGTGTGTGGATAGTGGTGCGTATCATAGAATAGAAAGGGAAGTTGTTGGAGGTGAGACAACGTAAGCGAAGCAGAAGCTGGGTCTGTTGGGCACTGAGGTCTGATAAAAGGCGGGAGTGACTGGTGGCCACTACGTGCATACGTTGAAAGCCACATTTGGTCTCAATACGTTGTAGGAGACGTTGTTCCCTAGGATTGAGTGTACCAGCAGATGGATGAAAATTGGAAGAGAATCCATTAGGAAGAATTTTGTGGTGGAGGCAGGTGTGAATAAAGTGGAGATGAGAGGTGAATCTAAACGACTTGGGGACAGATTCAGCCAGCACTTAAATGACATCGCTCAGCAAAAGTCCACACCAGTTGCCATACACTTCAATGGTCCTGACCACCATGGTCCCATTGACATCCAGGTCACAGCGATCCGATCCTGCTCCTCTGACACTGCCAGCCGAGAACAGCTTGAGAACCGTCTTATCCACCGCATGGGGTGTCTAAAACCAGCCGGTCTCAACACTTTCCACAGCTTTGTCTGAGGTCACCCTTTCCTCTCTTTTGACTCTTTCCACTCTTATCCTATTCTTCTATTTTTATGCCATCCTCCATAATATTTTCTCTTCTATTTCCAGTCCCCACTTGTATTACGTTCGGGTATTTTTTCGTTTTTTAGTTTTTAGTTTCTTAGTATGTATTGTGTACATCCGGGGTCAAGAGTCACTTCCTTTTCAGCCTAGCGTGATAGGACTCAAATGCTTCGCCTTCAGGGAAGTACCTAAGTTTTATTTATTTTTTTATTTTTTTATATTTATTCTTATATTCATTTAAGTTCTTATGTCTCCTATCTAGCCTTCACTGTCTTTCTTTTCCTGACGAAGGCCTTGTGGCCGTAACGTAGACTATTTTCTTTGTCTCTTGTCCTCGTAAGACGAATCACCTTTTTTCGATTTTTTTTCAAAACCCATCCATTACTCCACGTCTTACCGCAGTTCCCCTCAACTTCCTCTAGTTTATGCAGAGTGTCTGATTTCTTTTTTTATATAAAACTTTTGCCTCGTTTTGGCGAAGCGCGTCCCGTTCAACCTAGTCGGTTATATTAGGGCGCATGTCCAAATATAAAAGACCCTTAGGTCTGGGAAGTATATGAATTTAAGTCGACTTCCCTTCGTGTTGGAGACATGCGCTTACAATTTATTCCGTCAACCCAATTTTTTACAAAGATTCCGCTAGTTTGTGCTAATTTCGTGGCAAACTTTGCAATATCGTAAACAAAAATTCACGAAGTTATTTCTAACTGTTATTCCTGGATGTATTAGTGACTGATTTAATAACATATTCTTAAAATATGATCCGATTCCAAGTGATTTTCACCGATTCAAATAAACATGTGTGCTTTAATTAAGCGAACATGGCTCAAATAATAAAAATATCGCGATAAGGTGATACGCACTATGTCGGTATTGCCTCCCCTGCTTTGCAGTAGTGGTCCAACAGTGGCCAAAACTCAAGAGTATCTAATAGGGTTCGTCAAAGGTGTCGACCTTCGCACAAGATTAATCTTGGCAGAATTGTACACAGAAGAATAAAGATGCTTTATTCTCGAGGGAGAATTCACAAGATATTTAGAAAAGCGAAAACAATGCTGCATTGGATGAGCACGTTAATTCTATGATATGCCGACAAATTTTGTGAAGGATTAAGCAAAGATTAATTTCATCTCGTTAACTTCCACCCTGATTTACTCAGTGGAATTCTCATTATTATGGTATAGCTCTGTTTACAGTGTGTTTAGTAAATTGACTGAGACAAACATGCAGTACATTTAAAATTATTAAATCGAAGTTTAATTTGTATATTAACAAATGACAGATTTAATTATCATTTAGTTTTAACAAGGGTTAAAATAATTAAATAGTTTAAAAGAAAATGTCCATCATTGAATGATAGTAGGTTTTATGTAAAAAGTTCACTTTGGCAGCTAATAGTTTTCACTTAGCTGCCAATAGTAGTTTCTGCTCCCGCTGGTGGGTTCTGTGCAGATGGGTCACTAGAGTTCTCACGTCTCTGGTTAAGCTTAAAGGTGCAGCACATTCCCTGAACAATCAAGGAGTAACTGCCAAGCTGATCCCGCGTTTCTTCGTCAGTCCACTTCTACTCTCACTTTGTTCCAGAGATTAGTACCTTCACTGGTACTACCACCAACAACTATGGTAAAAGAATAGAAACGAAACGCTCTCCTGAGTATTGCGTTTCCCGACAATTACTTATGTGTCCCCGTTCTACTATTCTATAACCGAATCTATCTCAGAATTTACCCTTGATGAAAATTAAACGTATTCCCTCGAGAGAAACTTTCTTTACATTTAAATTGAATAGCTTTATCCTTATTTTACAATTAAATGAAAAGTTTAATAGTACAGACATAATATGTTTACATTTACATCTCCACTGTTTGAAAAGTGTTCACAATATAAATTGAATCTATTTTCATTTACATTTACTTACTTACTTAGTCGTTCCTCTTCTACCGTGAGGTGTAGAGGTTTGTAAAAGAGAGCGCCATACTATTCTATCGGCTGTCTTTCTCTTGGCTTGGTTCCATTCAAGTCCTCGGTCCTTCAAAGATTGTCTAATGTTGTCCTCCCAGCGGACATTGGGTCGTCCTTGAGGTATGGATCCCTGGCTCTTAGTTTCCCATGCTTGCCGTGATAGCCGATCTTCTCCCATTCTGCAGACATGTCCAAACCATCTCAGTTGGGACTGTTCTACTTGAGTCTGCAGGGGTTGGGTTTTTAGGCCTTGACGTATCGCCTGGTTGCGTATCATGTCTCTTCTTGTTACTTCAACCACCTTCCTCAGATACCTCATTTCTGAGGTTTATATACATTTACACCGATTGAAAAGTTTGAAACTTTCATTAACTTTAAAGTGAATATGTTTACATAGATATTTACACTGGTTTGAAACTTTAAGTATTATACTTAGAATGTTGATAAAGTCTACTATCATAATAGACTGGGTTATAAGACTGATAATGACTGGTTCCCAGATGATAAACGTCTTTATGATAAATACTGGTAGTTACAATCTTAAAGTCACAATCTGATTGTTTTACAACTACTGTTCGTTGTCTGATACTGACGTGTTTAGTGCTGGTGCGTTTGGTGAAGAAATGAGTGTGTGTTGCAACCGTCACTCACAGTAACGTACATAAGAGTCATTGATTGCTGAAAAGCCTGGTGACGTTTCTCAGACACTTTAATCACGCCACAACACCATACAAATTACATCAACGAAATACAGTTATAATAGATGAAATAATACCGGTAAGTTCTCAATGTTCACCCTGCATATGAACTAACAAATAACACAGGTAAGTTCTCAATGTTAACCCTGCATACGAACTAAAGGCCTGTACTCCTCCCGGCCTCGACGTATCGTCAAGAACTTTAAGATGTTCATGGATCCTATCAGCGCTATCTCATCCTGTAGGCTACCAACACCGCAGCACTACCAATATATGTTCCTGGATCCACTCAGTAGTAATATATATGGAATCCTTAGCGCTCTCCCTTTCTGTAGCCTGTAAAGATCCCAGTGCTACTAATCTATACTCACGGATCCTCCAAATAATGCATATGGCCTCAAATAGCACCTACTGTCATAGCAGTGCAAGAATATATTTATGTTCATGGATCCGTCAAATAATGCATATGGCCTCAAATAGCACCTACTGTCATAGCAGTGCAAGAATATATTTATGTTCATGGATCCGTCAAATAATGCATATGGCCTCAGATAATGTATATATCTCCATGGATCCTCTATCAACAATAATACGTATCAAATCACAGCCTGTGCACATCAAAGCCTATTACACAGCTGTATCAAATAATGTACATTATATCTCCATGGATCCTCTATCAACAATAATACGTATCAAATCACAGCCTGTGCACATCAAAGCCTATTACACAGCTGTATCAAATAATGTACATTATATCTCCATGGATCCTCTATCAACAATAATACGTATCAAATCACAGCCTGTGCACATCAAAGCCTATTACACAGCTGTATCAAATAATGTACATTATATCTCCATGGATCCTCTATCAACAATAATACGTATCAAATCACAGCCTGTGCACATCAAAGCCTATTACACAGCTGTATCAAATAATGTACATTATATCTGCAGATAAATCACATATTAACCTAATGGATTCACACATAAATATCCATTAGCAATTCTGGTACCAACATATTCCCAGGTACCCTCCGAAAAACATGGCCGCTACACACTTTAACATGGCCACACCATTCTTCCCCGAACACCCTCTGGGGACTCCATGTCACTCAAAAATTCTTACCCAGAACCCCTCAGTCGAAACACCTGACCCGGGCAAGCTGGGCGAATATTGCTCACCTCAAAACTTAAACAAACTCATCTTACACGGGACACGCCGTGAGATGTTTGTAGCGATCAACACGCTATATTCTCGTCCATACGAGCAAACAATAGATTTATATTTTTAAATCAATTAACTAAGCGGGAGGACCAAAATCCGGCTTGTATCTCCTAAATTCCTAACACTTAATTCCCTTGGACTAGGAGTGAGGTAATTCAGCCTGCAACAAATGTATATCGTTTCTTTCATCTTTCCCTCCCTGCTCCATATGAAACTTGGGACTACTGATGCTATAAGTTCTTTGTAAGGAACTAGCAATAAAGCAGTCACCAGTCCTTGCAGTGGTGGTTCATGAAATCATCATTCTATATGATGAGGTTGCCAGCCTCAAATGACTTGGACATCCACTAGCTATTTTCACATATTAATATTCACATGGTAAAATATACATATTAGTTCACATGTTAGTAATGACAAATATAGAATGTAAAATGACAACTTACGCCAATCCTGGCTCACACAATCTTTGCTCAGATGAATGAAGTTAGGGCACTTGATTAGGCCTCTTACACGTGTTCTTGGGGGTCGTTACTTTTATAAGATAATTAACTCTATGACTCCATGTGTTTCAGTTTCCTCAGCCTTCCTCATTAAAATGGTTTTCCTGTGCTATGTAACAATCTTGTTGTTCCTTAAAGTCCGGTCTGATCAATGGAAATTCTGAATTCTAGGCTTCACTCTGGCATGGTCTGCTTTTGTCTTGGCAAGCGTGAATCTCACAGTGAAGTTAGACTTTAACAAACGCCCGGTTATATTCACTTCTTCACCTGCATCTGTTTGTTATGAAGCTAAGCAACAGCTCCAATCATTTTCAAACATAAATGTTTGGTGGGGTAATTTTAAAATATTCCGATATGGAATAAATTTGCGTGTGATGCAAAGGTCATGTTTCCCATATATGGCAATCAAAGCTCCGATGCCTTATGTACCAACTCACAAACACATCAGTAAACTCTATCAGCAATGTGTATAAAATGTAACATCTTATACTTTATCGAAAGTAATCTTGTCAGTCCTGTCTGTCCAAAATGTGTCATTCCGTATTACCAGCTTGGCGACGAGCGCAGATTGACCTTATCAGCAATTAAACACATTCGCTGGGCGATTTAGTGTCAAGCTGATGTCTGATGTCGGCCGCTGCTGATATTACCCAACATGGTTGTCGATAATATTAGCTCAGCCGCTCCTGCAAATGTTAAGGGAAGGGACGGGTAACAAACAGACGTGATGACTTATCTCTGAGAGGAGTGTAAGAAGAAAAATACAAAATATCTGCTACAGTGGACAGAGAAAGAAAAAGGTGCGACTCGGAAAAAAATCAGTACAAAAAGGTAACTGATTACTGCCGTAGTGAAAGTGAGATTGGAAAGAGGTCGCCCCAAAATCCATCTTGTGACACACACTCCCTCGGGTTTTTCCCATAGTTTCCGTGTTTCACAGACAAGCGAAGGGGATAAGTGTTTCAGAAAAGAAGACTTGATACATCAACAGAGAATTTCGCCGATTATATCATGACACCTTGTTCTCCAATGACGTTCTTGATGCTCATATTTTGCCCCAGCAGTTAGCTTGAATATCACACTAATGTCTATAGGTTGCACTGCATATTTCTCTTTCGTGCTTCAACTGACAAATATCAGTTGCACTGGGTATTTATATTTCCGCTGCACTTATTTTTCGTTAGTTTGTATTTTTAATGGTCTGGTGTGCTTCTTATTTCTGAGCTGCACCTGCCGTTTGTCATAATCTTTTAAAAATAAACACAAACCTGTACCAAAATTGTCCAAACTTATGATGCGATGCGTTCTGGAAAGCTTTTGATTCTTCAGAGATTACGAATATACACGTCTTCTTGCTATTTACCTAACTTAAGATGTCATTAAGTAATAAGAAACTCACAATAAAGCAAAAGTCATATTCATAAGTTAGGTTTTAACGATATTAAACCAAGTTACCGTTGTGTATCGTTGTGCTTCGGCCAATTCCGGGAGGTTTGTGAAGAGACATTTAAAAGAAAAAATACAATTTCTCCATCAAGCAGGTCGCAAGAGGCTATTAATACGAATTTTTGTATGCGGCTGGTAACCAGAAAATGACCACAGAAATCACCGCTGTAAGAAAAAGTGAATGTTTTGATGGCCAAGCTTCCTGCATGGCACCTGCTGCAGTGGTGGCTCCATGTCCCATAAGGAGTGAAAAATGAAAAAAGGGGGGGGGGGGGGGGGAAGAGAATACCGTTGTGTATTAAAGGGCTGTAGATATAAGAAGTAAGAGTAAGTGCATATTTGTTGTGGCCATAAAGAGAAACAGAAGCAGACTATTAAAAAGTTAGACAGGAAAAGCTGTATGTAAAAACTTCGTGTAAACGCTAAGCAATGCGAGTGTTGTTGGCACTGTCAATCTGGGATGCATAGGCAAAATTTGTTTTTCATAGCCTGGAAATATGACCTTTCAGAAAGAGAACAATGTCGATAATGATTACTGTCGCTGTTTTTCCCATTGATGCTTTCTCTTAAAAGTTATAAATAGAAACGAAGAGATCTCAGACACTGTAGAAACAGCACCAGTGGAATGTTAAGAAACAAAAGATGAGATCTTGAAACAATGTGTGAGCAAAATTCTCCATTAACCAACAGTATTGAAATAAAACGTGAACATGAAAGAGATCTGAAACAGGGAGAGGATCAGATGAAGCTGGGGAGAGGAGGTGACACAACTTGTACAAGCACACCACGACAGCATAACAGGCCGCAATAGGAACACTGGATTAGAAACCTGCGATGCTTAAATGTTAAATGTAGGTTAGTTCACTGTGTATGACTCGGTGGCCCCTTTTTAGTCTTTCTTTGTGTCTCCTCGTGCCAACGTTATGGGAGACGGTAGCAGAATGGATTAGGAGATTCCAAGTTAGATAAGACAGCGTGTGAGTTATTTCACCTGGCTTCTACGGTAGCCATGGTAGTAGGGAACGTTTGTGACCGCGCAATGGCTGCTTGTTCCATATGCAGCTTTGCTTTCAAATAAAATATAGCTCACTATAATAAATCATAGAGATAACTTCTAACGTGCAATCTAAAACATGCAGTATTATTTCTCACATTTAACTGTTATAAACTAAAGTTTGGTTCACAATAAGTGACCCGGAGGTCGAGAGCTGTCAATCAAAAGGACGCTTAAACAAAACAAGAAGGCATCGCTCGTGTTGTTGGTTGAATCACGTCCAGCTCACTAAGTACTTCGCATCTGTGTATGATATGCTACTACTATACTTTGAGTGACAGCTGTTTTAAGTTTAATACGATGGTTCTCACACTTTTTAGAGACCACTGTAAATTAACACCAAAAACAAAGACTAAACAATGTAATTTTTGAGTAACACCTTGTTAAATTTATAGGAAAAGGAATGTAGATATAACTATAAACAGTGGACATCTATCCACGACAACACCTACACTGGTCGTTTTGTTTTTACGCCCGCTAATACTCGAGGCGAAATCTCAGGTTATTATTAATGTCTAACCTGACATTGATTTTACGTGAGTATCCCTTTTTTCTTGTACAGAGACAGGTGTCCCTCGTCATTCAGGCAGATACTCGCCGATTTCGAAGGTGCCCATTAGAGCTGGGTCGGCTCAGGAGCCGCCAGTCCCTGGTCGACGACACTCCTTCAAATGTCCTCGCCAGGTCTCGAGTTAATCCAGTCCAAATCCCGGTCAACGAAAAATCCTCAAATGCCGTCGCCCTGGTTTGATCCTGGATCACTCGGTCGCCAGAGCGGTGTGGTAACCACTACGCTAGCGCGGCTCCCTACTGGTCGTTTAACTAGGACGTGAGAACGACAAATATTCGCAACAATTAAGTTTTACTTTAAACAAAGGCATGCAGTGCAGATCACTGTGACACGTCATGTGTCAAATGAATGTGAAATGTTATAGAAAGGTTTTCACACCTCAAGGTCGTTTTAGGACAAATACTAAATTTAATAAGAGAAAGGAATGTAATGTTGACTGATGTAATTACATTTTGGAAAATGAATTTGGTTGTAACTATAGAGAAGTGGACGTTTGTCCACAAGAACACCTGCACTGGTGCAATTGATTCGTTTAATTAGGACGTGAGAAAGACGAGATACGTGCTGAAATCAACATTTTACACTGTTGTCAGTTTTACAGAAATCAGGGACTCCTGACACTTTCCCATAAAATGACAGAGAAAAACAGGTGCCGGGTGCAAAATGAAGCGGTATAAATACTATTGTTAGCACGGCCAACAACAACTAGAGACCGACAGGTTTGATTTTATGGAGATTTAGATTTAGAGAGTTAGAGACTATTAGAGAAGCGAAATAAAAATATAGGAAGTCTGTTATAGGTCCACGGGCTTGACTAGCTAGTGCGTGGACAAATGATAAAGTAGGAAATTGTTAGGTTCATCGGGCAAACCTATCAGGAAATCAGAAATACCTTCTCCAGGAATGTTGTCTACAAGTGCATTCAAATTGTAGACTCGCCATTCCTGATCGCTAATATTCACTGCAATCCCATGCAATTCTGTATCCTCATTATTGTAGAAACTTGTATCCAGCCGTATGTGATGGAGTTCATGTTCGACATACATAGAAGGCCCTCGTGTGCTAGACCCACGCGGATTGCTATAACATTTGTTGTCTGGACAAGTAATTTTGCTAGTCACTTTGTCTCATGAATCACGAAGATGTCAAAATCATAGATGATTTTCTGTATAACTGCTGCCCGTTGATTGGCGCTTCGGCTATTCCAGTATTCTGTACGCAAATATTTCAGTGACAGCCTATCCGATTTCTTTCTGAATTTTTTCTTGCGATCTCGTCGTCCTTTCTCTCTTCTCCTCGCCACTTTCTCTCCTTCTGCATTCATATTTTTTAGTTTTATTTGCCAAAGGTATCGTCGGCAGGGCACGATCTCCGTAGCTCCCGGGATGACTCTTGTTTGAAAGAACTCATTGTAGCATTGCAATAGATGGTGGACATAATACATCTATGACAAGAGCAATTGTGTGCGAATGTTGATACCTTTTAAAGCCCTCATCCGTTTACTTGGTGTTTGGCCATTATTAGATCACTACTGCAGAGCAGGGGAGATAATCCCGTGACAGTTGATACCATTTAAACATTCCATGTTTTAGCGTCCTTTTATCACTTTCGTTTCTTCATACCGGCGCGTGCCTGTCCATCTCATTTAGCAGTTTGAAGAAGAACAGTATTGAGAAAATGCTTCAAAGAAATACAGTTTACATGACTATGCCTATTTCTTGTGTTTTAAGCTACTCCTGATATTATGAAGCATTGCAGGCAATGTCTGATTTATGCAGTGTTCAGCAACTGATTACGTCTGCCCCATACCACGTCTGACCCGTGTCAAAAGTTTAGTGCATCGCCGTTACTCTGGACTTAAGGAATTACTTGCAATACTGATGAGAAAAACATCTGACGTTTACGCCCAGAAAGCTAAAAATTTTCACCGCCCTATTTGCCAACCACTGTGTTAATGGCTTCCGTTACAGCACAATTACTGTGGTCTGGTATGTTGGCATGTTTATATCTGCGAATGTTTCCTGCTGTCATCCTGTTGATAAAAACGTTTAATTATTTTTTATTGTTTTGTTCTTCTTCTTCTTTGGTCCTTGACCGCTTACTGACAAAGCAGTCAGTGACCATCAAGCCTGGTGGCAGCAACAAACTGTCGCCACTTTGCTCGGTGGGCTGCCATTATTCGCGTAGTGCACCATCTCATGCTTTGCATCTTTGCTTCCACAGTTTTCGACCAGATAGCCTTTGACTGGCATTGTTTTCGTGTTTCTTCTGGAGTCTATAGCATGTCAGTTCTGGTTATGGAGTTGTGGGGTTTTGGTTGTGCTTGAGGAATAATAAATCAACTGCTCAGTTATTTAACTTGTCAATGCTTCAGCAGCGCTCCTGTCGGCGAACAGTTTCAGCATATTTCAAGGTAGGTGTTTAATTGCTGGTGATTTCATTGCCAGGTTTAAAGAGTGGAGTAACATCGCGGACAATAGGCAGGGTATGGCCTTGAGTCAGGCATTGATGAACACAAACTTAACCATCATGAATGATGGACGCCCGACAATACTGGCAATTATACCTGGGGACACTGACGGCGTCATAGATCTGGCATTGACTTCTAATGCTGCCGCCGCCCTTGCACGTTGGAATGTACTAGGAGCACAGGAAAGTGATCATCTTCCTTGTGTAGTCCTCATTGCAAAGGGGAGGTCAACCAGACACAGGAGGCCTAAACATACTTTTAAGTACTCTGCAGGCTCACATGACTGTAATAACCCTCTACATATTTTGTGTCAAAATGCCAGGAAAAAGACAGCTTGAACACTTTTCACCCAACCGCCCTGGTGGAATGAGGATATAGAAAAAGCATGAATAGAAAAGGAAAGAGCGATGAAAGAATGAAGGAAAGCACGAAAGAGAGAAGTACAACGAATAATGGAGGAGTTGAAGAGATAAAGGAGAAAAACAGAAAGCCATCAATAGGTTCAAGAGCGTCGCAAGGGACGCCAAGGACCAAGTGTGGGAGGACTTCGTGGCACAGATGGGCACGGAAAAGACCTTACATAAATTCTGGTCCTTACAATAGACGAATAAATAGGAACAATGTAGGCCAACCCATAGCTAATATTCTGAGCTCCGCGGGAATAAGTCTATAGACCGATGACAAGAAAGGACGTGAATTACTCAGTCGGTATATCACTCAGACGGATAAAGGTGATAATGCTGCCCGTCAAGAGATTAAGAATCGTGTACTGGAAACAAAGGCGAGATATATTTCTACCTCATATCGGATCATCTGGAAAGTGTACACATCCTCCCTGACACCCTGGGCAGTTATAGACCAATAAACGTAACATGGGGTAACGCTGGAACATCTGCCTACGATGTATATGAGGGTTTTCAGGGTAAACAAGAAACTGTGGCAGTGGCAATTGATCTAGAGGATGCTTACAACAGCGTTGACTCTGCAACCTTGATGGACTTGTGACAGTATTTTCTCCCCTGCTTTGCAGTAGTAGTCTAACAGTGGCCAAAACTAAAGAGTATCTATTATAGGCTTCAGTGGAGTCTATCTTTACACAGGATTACTCTTGGCAGAAATGTAGATGGAAGAGTAGTAAAGCTTCTATCACATGGGAGTCTTCACAAGATATTCAGTTACGCGAAAACAATGCTGGCTGTTGCTGAGCACGTTAATTCTGTAATCCGCCGACACCTTTTATGAAGAATTTAAGCAATGGTATATTCTAGCTCGTTAAGCCCCCACCCCTGAGTTAATCAGTGGAATTATTATTATAATATAGCTCTGTTTAGAGTGTGTGTGTAGTACCTTTGACTGAGACAAACATGTCATCATGTAGCATGTCCTTTGCAGAACGTGGCTCTCATCACAGCCCGCCTGAAAAACTCTCGATCTCTAGCTAGCCTTCCTGCCTCCTCCATTGTCATGTTCAAGGTGTCTTCAATGTCCTGTGTCTACCGTCGTCTTGGTCGGCCCCTGCCTCACCTTCCAGGTACCATACTGTTAAGGGCTGTTTATGTGAGTAAGTGGTCAGGTCAACCTGTTGTGGTGGATATAGGTCACCAAGCGTAGAGGCGCTGACAGGGTGTAATGTAGATCGTCTCTCAAACGTACAGGCTCTCAAATGTTTATTGCTCGTAGAAGTGTGTGGTTGACATGATGTGTGGGTGAGTAGACGTCAGATAGGATGATGGACACGAATGCGTATAGGCTCTTGGACAATGTCACGATACACGCACTCAACCACATGTAGAAGTCAGCAAACGTTGGTAACAGCTGCTGACTTTTCAATAATTTAATACGAGACGTACGGTGACAATAACGACACAGTCAATTGCACAAGGATCATGGACATCACATACATAGCAATGGTAGTACACATCTGGCATCACAAATCTCGATCAGCTCATACATCAAGATGCCAATGGACTGTCAATCTACGTTCTGCTCATACTGAAGCTCAGGTCCCCTGACTGAGCGCGTCAGGTACCCCTAGCAAATATACCGCACGGAAAGGGCGGGTTCCAATTGCTTAACAAAAGTCTATGACTCCCTCTGGCATCACACGCCAGGTACTTCTTCTGGTGAAGACTATAGGCCGCAAAAAGTGGGTCTCTATGGCGACAGAATCAGGCCGCAAGTAGCGGGCCTCTATAATAAGGTAACCTCTGTGTTTATCTCTCATAAACAATGCATATAAATCCCTGCCTATCCTACCGCCTGCATAGCGGGTTTAAAATAGACAAACTTCTCTGGGCTTCCATTCATCAAAAGACGTATAAGTCTTGGTTTCTGTATCGAGCACCAATAGTGGTCTCTATATATCATATCAACTGTGAGCTCTACTCAAAATGTCGCCTTAAAGTTATCAAATGTACTTCTGTGTAGACAACGCCTAACCTGCAGATCTAGGCATACAAGAAGATCAAAATGTATCTATTACCTTTACAGCATCTTAGAAAAAACACCAGGAAACACAACACTTGCCATCCCCCGGCGTACAGAATAAACTTGGGGAAGGATCAATGACATACCAGTCATACAGAGAACTTCCATATCCCCGAAATAGTGGCAGAGAAAATCTCCGGACATGTTGTCCGTTCAGAAACCCAGGTACAATGCTCTAAGACGGAAATCTCTCGATCTCCGCGCCAAAACCTGCGCATGTGCAATAAGCACAGACCTGAGTAAAGCTAACACAGACCAGGGCGTTTTTCCCCGAAACAAGAGGCAAAACCGCTCCTTATATGGTCATGTGAATAGTGACTTAAGACATGACAACTATTTAAGACCTTCCCCGAAACAGGTCAACATCGATGAATAAGACAAGGGGAAGATAACCACAAATCAAACCTGTCACTGAAAGGTAATAAACAGTTCTCTCTCTTTGACCATCAAAAATTACTAAACAGGTTGATGTCTATAATACAGGCAAAAAAGACAGCAACACATACTCTCCTTCACTGCTCTTCCTAAGCCACTATTACGTTTAATGTGGCCAAATTATTTCAGTTTCCGGGACATGATATTGTTTATGAGCTAGTTTTTCTCGATGTGCAGGTCGTGTAGAATGTCTATATTTTTCTTCTTCTTGGTCCAAGATATTCTGAGAATTTTTCTGTAACACTTTGCTTTGAAAGATTCGATTTTTTTCTTTAATGTTTGAGTAATGGTCCATGATTCACATCCATACGTTGCTACCGGAAAGATGCACGTTCTCAGAAGTTTTACTTTTATTAATTTGCTGGTGTTATGCCATAAGTTCTTCATTTTATTTAACCTCTGCATTGCTATGGCCAGTCTCCTTCTGGCCTCTTTTGAGCAGTCTTCTTTGTTGTTAATTATGGAGCCAAGATATTCAAAATTTGTGACATTTTCAATTTCCTCATCACTGGTGGTAATTTTTGGTTGGCATCTTGTTTTGTCAGTGGACATTATATTTGTTTTTTTGTGTTCAGAAAAAGGTTCTGATCCTCACTGTGTCTTTTTACAGACAGGATTAACTGTTCTAGTCCCTTGGCACTCTTTGGAAGAATAACTGTGTCATCTGCGTACCTGAGTTCTGGGATCGCATTTTCACCAATTGTGAACGGATCGCAATGTTCACATTCTTGGTCACTCCGAACATTTCTCATTATATTTTCTGCATAGATATTAAACTAATATGGAGAGAGGATGCAACCCTGTCTTACTCCTCTTTTCACCTCAAACCATCTTGATGTTTCACCCGCTACTCTGACATCTGCTTGTTGTTCATGATAAAGTGTTTCAATTAGATGGATTAAATGTGCCGGAAACCCCATGTCTCTCATGATGTTCCACAATTTCTGATGTTGTACGCAGTCGAAGGCCTTGGTGTACCGTAATCTACAAAACAGGAATGAAGATCTACATTGTAGTCTCTGCATTTCTCGAGGATGTTAAAATGTGGTACCTCGTACCTCGGTCTTGTCTAATACCCGCCTGTACTTCGTGTATTTCATGTTCTAACTTTCTTTCTATCCTCTTCATGATAATCCGCAAGAGGATTTTGCTGGCATGACTTATTAAAGCAATAGTACGAAAGTTAGTACACAGTTTTAAATTGCCATTCTTTGGGAGAGGGATATACACAGATCTTTACCATGCTTTGGGCCAGATTGCACTGTTTTAGATCTTCACACATAGTGCATGATAAACGCGGACACGGGCCTCTCCTCCTGCTTGGATTAGTTCAGTTGGAATATCATCACATCCTGGTGATTTCCCTTTCTTCAGGCTTTTGAATGCCGCACGTACTTCATCTAACATAGGTTCTGGCTCTCTCTCTTCACTTTCAATCGTCATGTCTGGGGTCTTTGTACTATCTTCATACATTTCTCTTCAGTACTCCTTCCATCTTTTCAATATATCCTTACTTTCTGTTAATATGTTACCATTTCTATCATTGATTACATGTAATGATGATCTAAAATCGTCTGTTAGCGTTCTGATTTCCTTGAACATAACCCCGTCAAACATGTAGTACATTTAAAAGGATTGAATCGAAGTTAAATAGGTATAATTACAAATAACAACATTTAATTATCACTTTAAGTTTAACCGTTTAAAAGAAATGAATAATAGTTAATTACAAAATGAAGTTTTCAACACTTGGGTGATGGTTTTTGATAAGAGGTTCAAGTGGCAGCATATGGGTTAACTTAGCTGCCAGTGACATTCTGATCCTCCTCCTTCTGATGAGTTGGTTTTCTGTACACTGCGTTCACTCGTCTCTGGTCAAGGTTCGTAGGGTGAAGCTCGTTTCCAAGGAAAGTCTAGGATAGTCTTCAAATCTGGTCTTCCGTCTTAAAGCGTAACCAATCGTCCCTTCTTGTCCCAGAAATGGTCCTTGTTGCTGGTACCACCAATAACTGGTAATAGAAATAGAAACGGAACGCTCTTCTGAGTATGGCGCTTTTCCGACACAAAGTTATGTGCCCCCCTCTTCTATTCTACCATCCCATGTCAGAATTTACCCTCGATGAGAATTAAATTTAATCCCTCGGGATAAAACTTTCTTTACATTTAAACTGAATAGCTTTAGCTTATTTATTACATTTAAATTGAAAGGTTAAACGTACAGATATATTATGTTTTACATTTACATCTTCACTTTGAAAAGTGTTCGCAATATAAATTCATTTATGTTTCATTTATATTTACACTGATGGAAAAGTTTGAAACTTCTATTAATTTAAAATGAATATTTTCACATAGACATTTACACTAGCTTAAAGCTTGAAAACGTACATTAATTTTGAAGTGAAAGTGTTTATAGGGACATTGACACTGCTTTGAAAATGTAGGTATTATACTTAGAATGTACATCATTTCTTTCATCTTTCACTCCCTGCTCCATAGGGATCCTGGAACTACTTTATGCTTTTAGTTCTCTTTACGAAACTATCAATAAAGCAATCACCAGCCCGTGCAGTGGTGGTTCATGAATCATCATTCTAAATGCTGAGGTTGCCAGCCTAAAATCTTTTCTTTTTTTAAAAATAAAGTTTTGCATCGTTTTGGCGAGGCGCGTCGCGTTCAACCTAGTCGGTTATATTAGGGCGCATATCCAAACACAAAAGACTCTCAGGTCTGAGATATTGTTTGACTTGAGCCTCAAATGACTTTGACCTCCAATAGCGAGTTTTACCCATTAAACTTCACTTGGTAATATATACATATATATATGTTAGTTCACATGTTAGTAATAAAATATGAAATGTAAATGCACTACTTACGCCAATCTTGGCTACAGACTTGTTGCTCAGATGAGTAAAAGAGACGTGTGTGTGTGTGTGTGTGTGTGGGGGGGGGGGGTCTTTAATTTTACAATACATTCCCTCTCTGACTCTATGTGTTTCTTCAGTTTTCCTTAGACCTGGTTTTCCTTGTTACAATGCTCGAGATTTCCTAGGCTGTTTTTTCTTAGTCTTTTCGGAATACTCTGATAAAAGGTCCAGTCCGACAAAAGGAATTATGAATCTAGTCTTCACTCTGGGGAGGTCTGATGTTGTCTTGGCGAGCATGAAATTCACAGTGAAATAAAACTGCTAAATGGTCAGACTATATTCATATCTTCCCAAGCGTTCGTTTGTTTTGGAGTTAAAAAAACGCTCCAATCATATTCAAACAGGTCGAGTGTGTTACTTTCAAAATATTCCGACATGGAAAAATTTTGCAAAGGTTACGTCTCCCATACATGGTAATATGATGTCCGATGCCCTTGTGTACAAACTTCCAAACACACCTCTGCCCATCATAATATTGTAACTGTGTTTTTCTGGCGTAATGAATCAGGGATGGTCGCTAGTCACCTGTGTTTCGCCAGACAAACAAATCTGGTTCAATTCAGCACTCCTGCCCAACACAAGCTTGAATAAACAAGCACCGTCGCTTGAAAAGATGATCAGACAGATTACGCGATAAAATATTGTCGCTGACCGTCTAATAACCTGGCGTAACTTAACACGTCTTCGTGAAGCCTGGATGCGACACAATAATATAAGAATAACTCCAGTAGCAAATACTGCCATAGGGGAGTGGCGTGTTAGAGACTTTCCCCATGCTATGTCCAGCATAAAGAGTAAAATGAATGAAATGGAAAAATGAAATGCCAAATAAAAGCGATCGGAGAAAAAAAAAAAAAAGAAGAAATGATACTGCCGTAGGGTTGGAGGTGTGAGAGATCACATAAAAGGACAGGGACAGACATTTCGTCACACACCCCATCACCTAAGATATTGCATTAAATTTCCAGGTTTGGACGTGGACTTTTGTATGGTGTATGCTTTCCTCTTCTACTGTTCTGGATGACAATGTTCTTCTCATTATTCCGTAGGCGAGTGTTTAAATTGCTCGCTTGGCATTGTGAACAGTTCATTACGTACTGACGAACGTCTGGTTGGGCCAGAAGTAAACCTCCTTAATATTACGCATAGTGGTTCCAACGGGTGCATGTTCCCCCGATGAAGATATATGAGCCGCTTTCATAACGTAGGGTCATTAAGAGTTACTTTCCTTGCCTAGTTCGTAGATAAATAATTCCCCCTTCTGTGTGGAAAGTTCCAGCTGAAGCCGGGGTTATTTTTATCCGACTCTGTTCAGAGTTTGGCGCTAGGGTAATATCGTCCTTCTGCGCTTGGCGTAACTCTGTTTTAATACACATAAATGTTGAGTTGAGGTAAGAGTTATCCCATGCTGAATTTTGGAACGCTGCTCAAACGCTTTCTTGGTGTTTTCATCCTTCTGGTTGTCCGAGCTATGGCTAACAGAGCAATCTCGCCCACACTGTCGAACATCCTGTTGCAAACCCGGCCAGAAGTAATTCAGGGAAATATGCCTTACCAGGGCACATGAACCTTTAATGGGATGGGGTAGGCTTAAATTCATTTCTTGCATGAGGCGGGTACGAGTGGGACAACTAATTGCCTCTTATTCCTCACCCGTCTATAGACCAAACTTTTCTCCCTGTAAAATGCTCCCTGAGGAGTATGGGAGTAATTGCCATACAACTTGGAAAAGCAAGGCTTTAGGGTTTGATCTGCCCTTTCTATCTGCTTCAGCTCTGAAATATTCAGGCTGTTGAAAATGACAACTCATGGGCCGCTGAGGCGTGTCCAGGGTTCTCTTTCTTTTGTGTCGGCCTGGAGTCACCTGAGGGATCTCAAAAGAACAAATATTTTCTCCCTAAATGAGAGGATAGTCTAAATCGTCTACCACGGCAGCATTGATTTTTCCCCTACATATCGGGTTGAAACATCAATTTCCGAGACCGGAAGTAGCATAGGCTTTATACTCTTCCGAGACCCCTGTATTTCTACAGTTTCACCAGTATATTGGTGGGCCTTCACCAAAGATGGAGAAACTAAAGCCGAGTATTCGAGGCCCGAATCATTTAAGCACCCTATGGTTTGGTTGCCAACGGTTTCTTGCTCAGTAATAGAAGGGTAACTAGGATTTTGTTCATATGCCTGGGGGTCATGTTTCCCTATCGGCCCCCTGATGAGGCAAGCGACACTATAAGGGCCGGATTTTGGCCTCTTTCAATTTGATGTAAAATGCGTGTCAGTTTTGCACGATTTACAATTTTGTCTGCCAGTTCCCTGGGCTGAATTGCGTTGTTTCTGCCTCTGGTGATCTTGTGGTTGTTGTTGCAGTTGGGGGGCTGTTTGGTGTGTTGTGTGGTCCGTACTTTTAGAGTTATCCTCTGAGTGATCCTTTGGTTTGGAGTGACTATCGTGGTGGCGCCTTTCAGATGGATTCACTTCCTACTGAGCGCTCTGGTACCTATCAGCAAATAGTACCACCTGCTCAAGAGTTTCGGCCCCGTGTTCAGCCAGGAACCTTCTCATGTCAGGGGTGACCGAGTCCTTGAACTGCTCCACGACAATCATCTCCTGCAACCTTTCATAAGATTCATCAAAGGTGCTGCGAGATCCCCACTTCAAGTACGTTTCTAGTCGTAGCAAACTGTCGAAAAGATTCATCTTTCTGTCTTTTAGCCTCACGGAGTTTACAACGGAAGGTCTCTGCGTTTAGCACGAAATGCTGAAGCAGAGCTTTCTTCAACATATTGTAGTTGTTCTGTTCTTCCGTGGGCATCTTGAGAAACACATCATAAGCAGATGCCCTCAGACTCTGGGATAGCGTCATTATGTATCTCTCTCTCTCTCCAAGCCATATATAGCTGCTAAGGATTCAAACATATATATATATATATATATATATATATATATATATGTATATATATATATATATATATATATATATATATATATATATATATATATATATATATCTTCTGAAGCCTCAGCATAGACATTTAGTTGGAAGGATACTACACTAGGTGCCACCACCTGAGTGGTGTTTTCTCCTCCGCTCCCTTGAGAGCTGCCAGACCCGCCATTGCTAGAACTAGAATCTATCCTTCGAGTTCCAATTCCTTCATTCTAATACCGTGGGCACTGTCGATCTGTTCCTTTTCCTTAGCAAATGCCCTCTCGGCCTGTTCTTTTTTCACTGGGAATGTCCTCTTCTTTTCTCTCTCAGCGGCTTCCTGTTCTGCTTTGGCTTTTTCGTGTTCTCTGGTCATCCTTCTCTCCCCTCTCAGCTGCCTTCTCCTCACGGAGTGCGGCATTCTCTGCCTCCATCCTGTCTTTTTCCTCTTTATCGTTTTCTTTCTGTTCTCTCACCGAATTAAGCACAAAATCAGAATGTTCTTAGGCTGAACACCCTAGTTTGCGGCCTAGATTAAGGTAAAAGGCATGGAGGTTTTGGGCCTCTGCCATTCTGAGCGAAAAGTCTGTTTACAAAGCTACACAAAATTGGCAAAATTTACTAACTAGTAAAACTACAAAGTTACAACACTTAATTTGCCACACTAAGTGAACTTCTTATTTAACTATAACTTTATCTTTAGTTACAGAGATCTGTTTCTTTCAATTATTCAGTTATTCATTACAAAGTTTTTTTTACTGTTATTTGTACACAACGAATGCTCAGTCTTACAATTACACACATTCTTGACAATATTCTTCCAGTAAATCTGAAACTTATGTCAATCACATCTAGGGAATTACTAGACAGGTTCTATAATCCGGGACGAGGTCTGCAATTATGATTTATCACAAATGCGTGTCCGAGTTCAACAATCCCGGCTCGAGTCGCCCAATTGTGGCGGTATTGCCTCCCCTGCTTTGCAGTAGTGGTCCAACAGTGGCTAAAACTCAAGAGTATCAATTATAGGCTTCAATTGAGTCTATCTTTACACAAGATTACTCTTGGCAGAAATGTAGATAGAAGAGTAGTAAATCTTTTGTCACAAGGGAGCCTTCACAAGATATTCAGATAAGCAAAAACAAGGCGGGCTATTGCTGAGCACGTTAATTCTGTAATCTGTCGACACCTTTTATGAAGAATTTAAGCAATGGCTTATTCTAGCTCTTTAAGCCCCCACCCCTGAGTTAATCAGTGGAATTATTATTCTACTATAGCTCCAGAGTGTGTGTGTAGTAACTTTGACTGAGACAAACATGTAGTACAGTTAAAATGATTGAATCGAAGTTAATTGGTTTAATTACAAATAACAAAATTTAATAATCACTTTAAGTTTAACCGTTTAAAAGAAAGGAATGATAGTTAATTAAAAAAATGACGTTTTCATCATTCGGGTGATGGTTTTTCATAAGAGGTTCAAGTGGCAGCATGTGGGTTAACTTAGCTGCCAGTGACGATTCTGATCCTCCTCCTTCTGGTGAGTTGATTTTCTGTACACTGCGTTCACTCGTCTCTGGTCAAGGTTCGTAGAGTGAAGCTCACTTCTCTGGAAAGTCTAGGAGTCTTCAAAGCTGGTCTTCCGTCTGAAAGCTTAACCACTCGTCCCTTCTTGTCCCAGAAATGGTCCTTGTTGCTGGTACCACCAATAACTGGTAATATAAATAGAAACGAAACGCTCTTCTGAGTATGGCGTTTTTCCGACACATAGCTATGTGCTCCCTCTTCTATTCTACCATCACATGACAGACTTTACCGTCGATGAGAATTAAATTTAATCCCTCTTTAAAACTTTCTTTAATTTAAACTGAATTGCTTTATCTTTATATTACATTTAAATGAAAAGGTTAAACGTACAGATATAATATGTTTTACATTTACATCTCCACTGTTTGAAAAGTGTCCACAATATAAATTCATTTATGTTTCATTTATATTTACACTGATGGGAAAGTTTGAAACTTCTATTAATTTAAAATGAATATTTTCACATAGACATATACACTGGTTTAAAGCTTGAAAACTTACATTAATTTTGAAGTGAATATGTTTATAGGGACATTTACACTGCTTTAAAAACGTAGGTATTATACTTAGAATGTACATCATTTCTTTTATCTTTCCCTCCCTGCTTCACATGGAACCTGTAACTACTTTATGCTTTTAGTTCTCTTTACGAAACTATCAATAAAGCAATCACCAGACCGTGCAGTGGTGGTTCATGAATCATCATTCTATACGCTGAGGTCGCCAGCCTCAAATGACTTTGAGCTCCAATAGCGAGTTACACCCATTAAACTTCACACGGTAATATTTTCATATATATATATATGTTAGTTCACATGTTAGTAATAAAATATGAAATGTAATACACTAGTTACGCCAATCTTGGCTACAGACTTGTTGCTCATATGAATAAAACTACGAGTTGGTCTCTTACACGCTTCTGGGGGGGGGGGGGGGGAAGGAACTTTAATTTTACAATACATTCCCTCTCTGACTCCGTGTGTTTCTTCAGTTTACCTTAGTCCTTGTTTTCCTTGTTACAATGCTAGAGATTTCCTTGGCTGTTTTTTGTAAGTCTTTTTGGAATACTCCGATAAAATGTCCAGTCCGATAAAAGGAATTATGAATCTAGTCTTCATTCTGGCGTGGTCTGATATTGTCTTGGCGAGCATGAAATTCACAGTGAAATAAAACTTCGAAATAGTCAGACTATATTCATATCTTCCCAAGCGTTCGTTTGTTTTGGAGTTAAATAAACGGTCCAATAATGTTCAAACAGGTCGGGTATGGTATTTTCAAAATATTTCCGACATGGAAAAATTTGCAAAGGTCACGTCTCTCCTATATGGTAACATGATGTCCGATGCCCTTGTGTACAAACTTCCAAACACACCTCTGCCCATCATAATATTGTGACCGTGTTTTTCTGGCGTAATGAATCAGGGATGGTCGCTAGTCACCTGTGTTTCGCCAGACAAACAAATCTGGTTCAATTCAGCACTCCTGTCAACACAAGCTTGGATAAACAAGCACCGTCGCTTGAAAAGATGGTCAGACAGATTATGCGATAAAATATTGTCGCTGACCGTCTAATAATCTGGCGTAACTTAACACGTCTTCGTGAAGCGTGAATGCGACACAATAAGAGAAGAATTATTCCCGTAGCAAATACTGCCATAGGAGAGGGGCGTGTTAGAGAATTTCCCCATGCTATGTCCAGCATAAAGAGTAAAATGTATGAAAGGGAAAAATGAAATGTCAAATAAAAGCGATCGGATGAAAAAAATGAAGAAGAAATGATACTGCCGTGGGGTTAGAGGTGTGATAGATCACACAAAAGTACAGGGACAGACAATTCGTCACAGGACTGTGTAATGGAATGTGGTTGTAAACCCATGGCTAACAAGATGGATAGCAGCTGCCTTAACTGAGAGAGCAGTTGCATTTCGATTGGGAACATGGACATCAGAATCAATCTACATTTGCCTAGAATTACCCCAGGGTTCTCCATTATCACCGGTGCTGTTTAACATCTATACAGCAAAAATAGCTGCAATCCAACCAACAGGTTTGGGATGAGCATTAGCTTTTGCCGATGACATGATCATTTACAGGACTGGTTCAGATAGACATGAAATTGTTAAAAGCATACATGGGACACTTCAGGCCGTTTCTAAAATGGTGCGACGAAACCAGTTCCAATGTCAATTCCAACACAGACTGTGTGCTTTGGTGCTCATTGAATAAGTCTATATTGAAAGCAGATCTTCCAGACATTTCTCTCAGTGGACAGAAAATTGAAAGGCAGAACAAGTTGATATAACCTGGAGTAACATTAGATTGTGGGCTATCATATAAGCACCATGTTGATCACATCATACAGAAGTGCAAGAGAGGTCATGCAGCCCTAATAACAATGGTTACAGCGCACCTGGAGCAAAGACTACTGTCTCTCCTGTATCATCAGCTTGTTTTGTCTGTAATCGAATATGGCCTGTGAATACTCACGCTGTCATGATCACAATGTGAACGACTGGAATGCATTCAAAACGAAGGATTGCGTATAGTCTAGGGCTGTACGTAAAATGCCTCCATTGTGATGATGCGGCACATGCTTATATTGCTGTCAATTAGATCCAGTTATACGATGGCCCAGGTAAACAAGTAAATGCGAGTAACCACAGACAAAAGGCATCCACTGCATGGGAACATAGCTGATATCAGAGGAGCAAGAATAAAGAGGAGGATGTGATGGACTGAGGCAGAGGAGACTATTAGTCAGGTGACCACAGTTGAAAATATATTCAAGGGAGAAGAGTGGAGTAAGTCAGATGAGAGCAGGATGAACTACCAGCAAGTCATCATCAACCTTGAGTGCAGAACTTGGGCCAGTGTGAGAGCAGAGTTGGAAATTGATCAGCTTATAAATGTTAATGCTGGGGATGATGATGCCAGTGTGTACACTGATGGGTCTATAATCCGTGGTAATAAATCAGAGTGTGGCTTCTCTGCTAGAGTAATGTGCAGAACCGTCGCTAAACATAGCGGGGCTTACATGATAACCACCTCCAGCGTGAGAATGGAGGTAGAGGCAGTTACTGCTGCCTTAAGATGGCTGTCTGAAACTTTATTTACAACGGCAGTTATTGTATCAGACTCACAATCCATGCTTCGAAAAGTCCGAAATGGATGGCTACGACATGAATAGAAAACCTCCATAGAAGCATCGAACCTTCAAAAACTGATATGGATCTACTGACCTGGTCATGCAGGGATATACGGCAATGAAATACTAGCTTCAAGAGCACTCATAGAAGGTGCACTGGGCATGGATAAGAGAGAATTACTGAGGGCAGTTCATGTTCGCCTATTAGAGAATGACACTGCAATCGATGAGGTGGATTTGAGCTGAAATGATAACTTGCCACCCCTATCGACACCAGGTATTACAGTGCAAGATGTGGGTGTCTTATCTGGTTTAGAATGTTGCTGTGCGTGTTGCAGTAGAACAGTTCACAAGGTACACCACAGGCAACATGACGTGTAGAGTCATAGAAATGGTAACTTCGCTTTAGTTTTATACCATTTATTGCACGCCACAAACAGTCATGATATTTATGTCATCATCAGCATAGTATAACGAATGCAGCATTCAAAATCATATTAACTGATAGTCATGTAGGATTCAATACTCAATAGTTGTATTGTAAACAGATATCATAAAGTTCTGGTTCGTGAAGCTGTATCAATAATATATATAACTTCTGCAACAGTCAGCTGCAGATCTTCAATGTTCATAGACAACAATAAATACTCCCTTTCTGATGCTAGCAGATCAGATGTATACAATAAGTCCGTTTACTGTCTGCACGTGAATAGCATACTGGGCATATAGGTCATACCGACCTTTATAACGTTTCTAAGTCTAACCATCTGACTTGGACGTGATCTCTGATATAACGAATCCTGGAACACAGACAATAGTCTTGTTGGTCTAGAGCGACCCATATATATATATAACTAGTTCAGGTATAAAGATACCGGTGACTTAATCCTAGTCAAAGTACCTCTCCATTTTGAATCACACAGGCGAGCAAAAAGGCGACAAAATGACGAACCTCTAGATGATAGCATAAAGTTCGATACAAGAGGAATTACCTTATTTCGGAAAATCAACCATGAACATATGCCTCCAGGCAGGCTTGAATAATACTGGGAAATAGTCTAGTTAGCTAACTAACTCACAAAGACAATGTATTTCCCTCAGAGAATCACAAGACGCAGGTTGCGTCCGCTCGCTACTCAGACCATTCCTAAACTGCCCAGCTGGGCGGAAGACACAGAACGAACTCCCAGTTTTTGACATGCGCAGAACGACAATCTCTGAGTCGCCGTTCACAATAAGACGATTCTAAGAACATTCGAGATAAAAGTCTTACACAGTCGCGCCTTTTATGGTCATGAACAGAAGCGTTAAGACAGGTTTCAGGCATCTACAACAGTTGACTGATACTACCAAATAAGGAGATATGGTCACGCTTCGTTCAAGAAATTATAGACCGAACGTGTCTCTATACAAGAGAAGGACAACTCCTAAAAAAATTGTAGTCTCGATAACTCGGATTATGTCCCTTTGACTGTAAAAAACATAATACACACTTCAGTCAAAAAATGATCATACATACGAAAAATGATCATACAAAGGCTTTGAAAAAAGTAATTATTTGTGCGTAACATTACCGCACCCTCCCGGGAAAAAAAAAAAAAATTTTTTTTTTAAAAAAAAAATCCTGGAGCCGAAAAAATCTAGGCTCCTAACGCACGTATGATGCGCGGATATATACCTAACAAAATAGCTCAACACTTAGAGCGAAACTGAGATCATATCTCAGATCCTTAGAGAAAAAATTTATCTAAGTATACGCTTATATATTCCAGGAAGGTGCCACCAACACACGCCACAATGATGGCAACATCATAATAAAAGTCAAATTATACTCATACCAATATATGAAATTAAATATATTATTATGATATCATACAATGTGTTGCAAATAGCGGTGTAATTTACTAATATACCGCACTATATTATTACATTATATAAAGCAACAGTAATTAATAAGTAATACATGTGTTGATCTTCGTTGACATAAAACATTCAATAGAAGAAGATGTGGACATCATCCGCTCCCAATCTAGGACAGGACTTGATATCCTCAAAGTTCCACAATGGACACAATCTCGCATCTTCAATGATGTGCTGCGAAAATATGAATAACACAAATCTTAAAGACAACTGGTAAATCTCTTAATACAATCCTAAAATAATTTATTTAAATGTGGCCGAGTGATATTTTGGCCCGTATATCACTAACTAAGCCTTCTTAGATAATTACATGGTACAATGTTATAAATTTCCCTCAAAAAAAAAGTGAGAAAAAATCTACTAACATGTCATTATAACATTGGACTGTATATCAGGAAATATATATATATGACAGAAGAATCATGTGGAATCGTGTGGGCATCTGGACAGAATGTCTGCCATCACATTATCCGAACCACGGATAGCTCGAACCGAGAAATGAAATGGTTGAAGAGCTATGGCATAACGAGTGGACCTCGAGCTCTTCAAGTTTTTGCTCTGAATAGCAGTAAGCGCTTTCTGGTCGGTTTCCACAATGAAATGTGCGCCTAGAAGAAATCTTTGTAACTTCAGAATAGACCATACCATAGCCAATAACTCACGGTCTAAAACCGAGTAATTCTTTTCTGCCGCATTTAATTTCCTAGAGATATACATCACCGGATGCAGAGTATCAGAATACTCCTGCATTAGTGCCGCCCCAATCCCAGTTGACGAGGCGTCACTTCGAAGAACAAAAGTCTTCTCAATAGTAGGTAACCTAAGAATAGGTGGAGATGAAAATAGGGCTTTAACCTGGTCCAATGAGGATTGACATTCTTTAGACCAGCGGATCAGATTAGGCGACCCTTTCTTCAATAAAGTAGAAAGCGGTGCCATAATGGAGGACAGATTCGGAATGAATCGTCCATAGAATTGGATCAAACCTAATAGACTTCTTACTTGTTTTTCTTCGTCTTAGGGACCGAAATGTTAAGTATTTTTGAAACATTGTGGTCCTCTGTCTTTAAAAGACCATGACCAACCCGATGACCTAGGAAAGAAATCTCACTAAATCCTATAAAGGCTTTAGAGGGTTTTGCAGTCAAGTTATACTCGCGAAGAGTGGACAGTAATTCGTATAAACCCAAATAGTGATCTTCCCAGGAATCACTGAATAGACAGATATCATCTAGGTATGCTATGACATCTGTACGATATGCGAGAATTCGCCGCATCATGCGTACGAATGTAGCAGGGGCGTTCATAAGACCGAAAGGCATGAAATTCCATTGGAATAAACCCCTAGGTGTAGAAAAAGCTGTAAAAGGTTTGGCACGTTCAGTTAGCGGGACTTGCCAATAACCTTTAGACAAATCTAGTTTGGTAAAGAATCTAGAATTAGAAAGTTTATTGAGTAGCTCTTCTAATGAAGGCATAGGTTCAGCATCGAACTTCGTAACTTGGTTCAATTTGCGATAATCTACGCAAATGCGAATGTTATTATCCTTCTTTCGAACAATAACCATAGACGAAGAGTATGCTGAAGTGGATGGTTCAATGATTTCCAAACGTATCATTTCATCCAATTCTTTTTCGACTTGAGACTGGAAATGGATAGGTATTGGATAGGGTCTGACTCTGATAGGATTGTGATCAGTTAGCACAATGTCATGTTCAATGACATGTGTGTGTCCCGGGATGTCTGTAAGAACATCCTGAAATGTTTGCAACATCGAAGAAACTTGTCGATGTTCCTCAGCGGAAAGATTTGGAGAAACGGTCACGTTTTTCCAAGATTCCGTAGAATAAAGTGGGACCATAGAAAGAGGAAGATTGACATCAGAAAAAGTAGTTTCCTCATCCTGTATAACTGACAGAGATGAGTACTGACCATGAGGTACTTGAGAATTGTCCGTAGCCTGGAAAATAGGCTGCAAATAGTCAGGTCTTTCATAAAATTCCGTGAGCATATTTATGTGGAAAGTTTTATGCTTTCCATCAATATCGACAACATAGTCGACATCAGAAATTTTGGAGACTATTGCATATGGACCTTTCCATGCAATTAGAAGTCTGTTCTCCCTTGAAGGAAGTAGAACGAGAGCTTTGTCACCTGGACAAAGTTGTCGTAGACATCTATTCTTATTTGCAAACTGCCTTGCCTTTTCTTTAGCAAATTCGGAAGATGAAGTTGCTAGTTTGCATGCCTCGATGATCTTTTGCCTAAGAGCAATGACGTACTCATAAGAAGATTGAGTCTCATCGCTAATATTATCGGCAGTGATTAGATCGTGAAGTAAAGACATAGGGCCGCGCGGTTGCGCGCCAAAGACAAGTTCAAAAGGGGAGAACCCTGTATGTTCATTGGGGACCTCTCTATACGCAAAGAGAGCCGCGGGTAAGACCCTGTCCCAATCCTGAGGATGATCCTCAGTTATTTTACCAAGTAAAGTTTTCAGAGTCCTATTTAAACGTTCGACCAACCCATTAGACATTGGGTGATAGATACTGCTGAGAGACCTTTTAATGTGTAGCATAGACATTACCTGTGACATAGTGTCTGATATAAGTTGAGTGCCATGGTCTGACAATATTTCTCCGGGAAAACCCAAGCGAGAAAATATCAGCCAAAGAGCGTCTGCGATATCAGCAGTTGAGATGCTCTTGAGAGGTATTGCCTCTGGCCAACGCGTGCACATATCGACACATGTAAGGATAAATTGATGTCCTCTAGCCGACTTAATTCTAAAAGGACCGATAATATCTATTGCCATTTTTTGAAAAGGGCGAATAGGAATGTCAGCAGCCTGGATAGGCGCAGCATGTCGTGGTCCTTTAGATTTGACCTCCTGACATACTTTGCAAGAGCGACAGTACATTCGTATGTCCTTGCTCACAAATGGCCAAAAGAAAGCCGCAAGAACCCTCGACTTTGTACGGGAAAAACCCATATGTCCAGCACATTGCGAGTCATGAGCATGTTGCAATATTTGCAATCTCATGCTCTTAGGCACAAGAATTTGTGAATGAGTGGACGTAGTCGAGTCTTGTACCATACGTACAAGTACGCCGTTCTTCATAGAAATCCAAGACTTTCTATTAGTATTTTGATTAGGATCACCTTTTTTTGCTAGAATGAAGAATTTTTGTAAAGAAGGATCTTCTTCTTGCAATTTGATAAATGAGTCACGTGTAATAGTCAAGTGATTATCTTGGTCATTTACTTCATCATTATTAGTTAATGAAGTTTGAGGTGGATCCAGAGCATGTGCTCTTGTGACCACCGCATTGGTAGCTTCAATGTTTTGCTCTTCCCAAACAGCAATCTGCTGTGGGGTACATTCCCTAACTCCGTGAATACGACCAATAATAAGGTCCGCAATAGGGTTTGGAAGTAGACACGCGTGGACCTCTCCCGTGAAGAAAGGAGTAGCAATATGTATTATAGCAGTAGGATACTTTTCCAACGTGCCACCAAATGTGACACATTTGATGACCTTTCCTGTAGCACAGGATGGATCTACAAGAGATTGCCTAACGCCGACAGTAGTACATCCAGAATCAAACAACACCGAGACTGGATTACTATTTACAAGCCCCTTATGTAATATAAGAGAACCTCTCCCATCATGAGCAACATTAGCAGGAAGAGCGGGCAAAGGATGACCACAGCTTAGAGTACTAACGGTCTTCGGATCAAATAAAGTACTGCATTGGATACATTTATTTGCTCTACCAAAATCAAAAGATGAGCATCCGATAGCATTATGGTCTTTATTATCATTATTAACCTGCTTATCTACTCCCTGAGATTCTTGTTGAACAGAGTTTGTCTGTTGATATCTTTTTCTCTTATGTTGCGATCTACCGCGACCATTATTGCCTCTGCAATTATCATTAACGTCCCTACTGTAATTTTTATCCTGGTTTGAGTTCCAGTTTCCATAACTGTCATTACAATCTCTATGCTGTTGAGAACCTCTATTATCCTGGTATTGAGGTCTCTGAGAAAAAAAAATATTTTCCGCTATCCCGATTACCTGTGTGAAAATTTCTAAAGTTAACCGGAGTAGAATACCGTGTAGTATTAGGTTGTCTCCAGTTCTGGGAAGAAGAATCACCCTGGAATTGATTACTATGGTTCTGGGCATAATTACGATTACTCTTTTTATTGAAATTTAGCTGGCTACCCTGAAATTTACGCATAAAATTTGGGCCATAAGGTGCTGCCGAAGCAACTGGCAGACCTTCTTTTACTTTAGAGTTGCTAATGGTTATGTGCGGATGCGCAGTAACATACTGGCTACAGTATTCTTCCATTTCTTTTATGTTTTTAGGCTTACGCTCATGAAGAAAAGAAAGAAAAGCTTCATTAACAGAAGACATAACCTTGTCTCTAAGTAGTAAATCCATGAGGGCTTCAAATGTATTTTCTGTCTTAGACAACTCAACCCATCGTAAAAAAGTAAGACGTATGCTTGAGATGAATTCAGAGAATTCAACTCCAGTTTCTGGTAACATGGTTTTAAATTTAAGACGATATCCGTCCTCGTTAAGTTGGTACTTCTTTAACAATGCCGCCCTGACAACCCCATAGTTGTTTTTGTCAGGCACATCTACCATACTCAACAAAGTCAAAGCATCACCTCTAAGTATCTTGGACAGATGATAAACATATAATGTTTTATCTATATTATGCACATTACATGCACTTTCAAATCTATCTAGATAAAATGTTATATCATCGATTGAGGGATTAAATGCTGGTAGATTAAGCTTGAAATCCTTAGCATTAGTCTTATCTGACACCTTATTTGCATCATTAGCATTACCAGCGTTCAATAACTTTAACTTCTCTAACTCTAAAGCTATGAGTTTTTCTTCATGCTCCATTTTTGCTTTTCTCTCATCAGCTTCTCTTTGTAACCTTCTTTCTTCAGCCTCAGCTTGTTTTTCTAATCTTTTATTTTCAGCCTCTATTTCAAGTCTCTTATTTTCAGCCTCTTTTTCAAGTCTCTTATTTTCAGCCTCTTTTTCAAGTCTCTTATTTTCAGCCTCTTTTTCAAGTCTCTTATTTTCAGCCTCAGCCTGAAGTCTCTTCTCCTGAGATTCTGCTTCTCTTTTTTGTTTTTCCATTTCCATTTGTAATCTTTTTTCATCCACTTGCATCTGCAGTTTTAAATTTTCAGCATCTATTCTCTTTTGTTCAGTTAGTTCTTTCATTTTCTTTTCCTCCGACTTCAATGCCTTGGCATATTGAACAGTCGCAAATTCTTCTAATTTATCACCTGTCTTCCCAAGGGCTTTACCCTGCTCAATAAAGTACTCAAATGTAGACATGATGTCTAAAATGTGAGCACAGAACCTGAAATAATTAATTATCTTATTTCAATCTTAATAGCAACAAGACTTAATAAAGTGCTTGTATAATCACCATGTTTAACCCAATCTCTGTGGGAAACAAGACTTGACACCAACTTGTATTATCAAATGTATAATAATATCACAAGTCACCTCTTAATTAACAGTGCACTACCTAAATCAGTGCATAACCATCAGTTATTTATCATAACTGCACTACAATAGTGCATAAGCAAAAAAAAAAAAAAAAAACCAGTTAGTTATGATAAGTGCACTATAGACCAATAGTGCATGAGCATATATGTAACAATAGTGAAAGCTAACTATGCAAGAACTATGCAAACAATAACAAGACAATGTAAACAATAACAAAGTCACCAACAATGTAAACAATAACAAAGATCAAAGTCAATGTAAACAACAACAAAGATCAAAGTCAATGTAAACAATAACAAAGATCAGAGTCAATGTAAACAATAACAAAGATCAAAGTCAATGTAAACAACAACAAAGATCAGAGTCAATGTAAACAAAACAAAGATCAAACAATACGAAAACATTCGCATAAGTGAAATAAATAAACAGCGAAACTAAAAAGAAATGTGATGACAAAATGCGAAGATATGACAAACAAATGACGCTACAGTGTATACACAAAAATATACGTAAAGAACTGAATAATAGAAAAGGGGAGACCTACAAATACAAACAATCGAAATCGAAACTAAAAACAGAAAGAAAGAGAGAAAAGGAAAAAAAAAATATACAAAAAACAAAAATAAAGCACAACTCGTCACAACTAAACAGATATAGCAACGATTGTCGCTAGCAAATTTCACAGTAGGAAATTCGCACAGTCCCTAACGAAAACTCTAACAGTAGAACCTCTGAGACGTGGTATCTTCTACTGAAAGACACCGCCCAACCGAGAAAACCCGCTGAAATATAAACATATAAATATACAAATACAAATAACATATAACATGAGCATGTAAACAGTGAAAAATGTGATAGACAGAAGGCTCAGTTAGAACATAAGGGCACAGTTCACAAACAAAACAGGCCACTTAACTTCTATGTATCCACACAACGTCAGCACAGTTCAGAACAGGATGTGATCAGCATTGTTAGGACAATGATCCAACGTTGATCCATATCTGCTCCCGTAAACTGCCATGACGAAGGAAATGAGCTTCTAACAGGAAACAGCTTCTGAACTTGACCTTCTGAATTCTACAAATTGACTTGAGCACTTGACCTTCTGAATCTGCAACAGTACCTCTGAGACCGGAACAGTTGTTACGGCACTTGTCCTTCTTCTTAACAGATCAGGAAATCCATTCGCTCGGTACTTGTCCTTCTAGTCGTAGACAACCTTCAATACTGCCGAGCAGCGCCGGGTAGTTTCAAAATATCAACAACTGTCAGTAATGCCGCGTCTTTCAAAAAATTTCATCAAAGGTGATGAATAGAAACTGCAACGTTGTCTTGTAGTCTGCTGATGATGTCTGGGTTTGTTGACCCCCTTGAGAGTTGGTACCAGAATAAACCAACTTTTGGCCACCATGAATTGATAAGGGTGGATTTGAGCTGAAATGATAACTTGCCACCCCTATCGACACCAGGTATTACAGTGCAAGATGTGGGTGTCTTATCTGGTTTAGAATGTTGCTGTGCGTGTTGCAGTAGAACAGTTCACAAGGTACACCACAGGCAACATGACGTGTAGAGTCATAGAAATGGTAACTTCGCTTTAGTTTTATACCATTTATTGCACGCCACAAAACAGTCATGATATTTATGTCATCATCAGCATAGTATAACGAATGCAGCATTCAAAATCATATTAACTGATAGTCATGTAGGATTCAATACTCAATAGTTGTATTGTAAACAGATATCATAAAGTTCTGGTTCGTGAAGCTGTATCAATATATATATATAACTTCTGCAACAGTCAGCTGCAGATCTTCAATGTTCATAGACAACAATAAATACTCCCTTTCTGATGCTAGCAGATCAGATGTATACAATAAGTCCGTTTACTGTCTGCACGTGAATAGCATACTGGGCATATAGGTCATACCGACCTTTATAACGTTTCTAAGTCTAACCATCTGACTTGGACGTGATCTCTGATATAACGAATCCTGGAACACAGACAATAGTCTTGTTGGTCTAGAGCGACCCATATATATATATATAACTAGTTCAGGTATAAAGATACCGGTGACTTAATCCTAGTCAAAGTACCTCTCCATTTTGAATCACACAGGCGAGCAAAAAGGCGACAAAATGACGAACCTCTAGATGATAGCATAAAGTTCGATACAAGAGGAATTACCTTATTTCGGAAAATCAACCATGAACATATGCCTCCAGGCAGGCTTGAATAATACTGGGAAATAGTCTAGTTAGCTAACTAACTCACAAAGACAATGTATTTCCCTCAGAGAATCACAAGACGCAGGTTGCGTCCGCTCGCTACTCAGACCATTCCTAAACTGCCCAGCTGGGCGGAAGACACAGAACGAACTCCCAGTTTTTGACATGCGCAGAACGACAATCTCTGAGTCGCCGTTCACAATAAGACGATTCTAAGAACATTCGAGATAAAAGTCTTACACAGTCGCGCCTTTTATGGTCATGAACAGAAGCGTTAAGACAGGTTTCAGGCATCTACAACAGTTGACTGATACTACCAAATAAGGAGATATGGTCACGCTTCGTTCAAGAAATTATAGACCGAACGTGTCTCTATACAAGAGAAGGACAACTCCTAAAAAATTGTAGTTTCGATAACTCGGATTATGTCCCTTTGACTGTAAAAAAAAGACATCAAATTTGATGTTAGTAGCATGTCCCCTGCAGAAAAGTTGGGGTAACTGCTAAGGTTGCAAGCGTCTTAAAGACCCGATTGGTGTAGGTGTCTAGTGCTGACAGCTGGCAACTTGTACCACAAACTAAGAAGAAATAAATGCCCCTTTTTTAAATTATTAGGCGACCTCCGCTTCCTCATCCAAGTAATCTTCCTCAGAAATATTAACCTCCCTGTGCATTCATTTTAGATCGAGTGAAATGGATAACAGTGCTTTTGGACAACGGAAGATGACAATATATATATATATACATATGTATATATATATATATATATATAAATATATATATTCTTCTTCTTCTTCTTCCGTCCTTAGCCAACGACCGGCAAAGCAGTCAGTGGCCATTACGCCTAGTGGCGTCTTAAGGGCAACAGCGAATAGATTTTCTTTGCCGTTGTTCCCATCACGCCTTATGGCGTCTTTAGGGCAACGACAAATCAATCCGTTTGCTGTTGTTTCCGTAATCAAAGTGACTGGCAAACGGGTGATCAGCCCGTTGGGATATATATATATATATCTACACACACACACATATATATATATATATATATATATATAAATATATATATATATATATATATATATATATATATATATATATATATATATTTAACTTACTAAAGTGTTAGGATAATAAATATATACTCCATGATATCATCATCCACTCTCTGCTCTCTCTGGAGCCTGGAGCTACCTCTGCTGTCGGTTCCTTGTGAGGAAACCCACACGTGGCAGTCACCAGCTCTTGTAATGTTGATTCATGAGTCAAGTCATTTTAAGTGATGAGGTTGCCAGCCTCATGTGCAACTGTCCATCCACTAGCCATTTATATGTCAAAAGCAAGATATAACATGATAAAATGTACATATTACAATTTATCCCGGTTGTCGGGCGAACACAGACTTTTTGCACAGGAAACGTCCGAATATTGTAGGAACACTGTTTTAAGATGCCGTCTTTCAGTTGTGTTAGATTTCTATGAGTGTGTTTGAAGTAGGATCCCAGAACTTTGGAGCGCTAAGTGATATGTCTCTAGTTATTCCTTTCCAATATCAGAATTCACTTCCAGTCCTCAGGGCTGATCTATATTGGGCTCCAAATATTCTGTGTTCCTGGCTGTCTATGATTTATCTTTGACGAAATTGGAAGCAAGTGAAATGGTCTCAAAATACAATAGATTATAAGTGAAAATTTCACTCGCACACACACGTTTCTCCGTTGGGGAAAGATGTAATCGTTAGCTTATTAAAGTATTTCCTTTCCTAGCCAACCACATTTTGGCGTACTATGTTACAAGTTATTTTCAAACTCGTCAGCACGTACGCCATAACTATATTACATCTTGCCACTTCCGTTGTTACTTATCATGCTTTCCAAACTAACTACATCTCTGATCTATCACTCATAATATTCTGCAAGATGTTACTTTCTCGTGTTTGTTTATTATAATAAAGCCATGTTGGAAGTGTTATATCACTTTACGTGCCTTAATCTTTGTCAAGATAAGTTATCTTCAGAGAACCCAGTTTCTCCAAGCCTTTCCAGCTGGACAGGCCTGCAAAATTAACACAGTATTTTCAAATTCCATCTCTTACCTATATTGGACATCCCGAGCTGGTTTTGTGGCAATTTTTGCCGGCCATTTGCAAGAAACAAATGTTCGTTCTTCCTTCATCGCCCCACGAGTCTGGGTTAACAATAAGAATGTCGCTTAAAGTCGACTTTTAATCAGCCCGGTTAGCGATTAATCAAATAAACACGTCGACGTGGATGCAAACCAGGTAAAGCGATCAGGTAAAACCTATATGGTTGACAAGAAAGCTCGAAAGATGAAATCATGAATAACAAATAAAAAAAGAATGAGCATGTAGAAAGTATGGCCGAGTAATCTGCTGGAGAGGATTAAAGACAAGAAAATTGGACGGGTGAATTTCGTCACGCCAACATAGAGCAAAAGTGGATTATAGGTGGTCATAAACTAGGGATCAGACGCGTCATGCCTCAGGTTGTGAATTAAGGAACGCTGAAAAGATTAAATGAAATTTCGTTAATATTTTTCGGATTTAACTGTTTGAAGGTGTTATTTTCTCTAAGAAGCTCCTGCTAACTTCCTACAGTCTATTTCTGGCACTTCATTGTTTCTTTACGCTCGAATGAATTAGCAGGTAGGAATCATACAATTGGCTGGGAGTTTAAACTCTGGCCATATGTCCAGAACATTTTAAACAGAAGAAATGTAAAACTGAAAATAATTTGTGCTGTGTATACTAACATGAATATTTTCTTCTTCTTTCCTCAGCTTTGCAATACTCCAGTTTATTATTGCATCTTGTGTGATGGAAGTAAACAGCAGTAAACCAGGTGTTTTGGTTATTCAAAAACGTGTGCTCCATATCTCGCACAGCTCAAGCTGACCACCTGCGTTCATGTAAACTAATACATACATAAAATACATTTTAACCATGGAGTCGTTGGCTTCCAATGAGACGTACTCGACTCAAGAATCTCATGAAAACAATTCTACTGACTGGTCATATTGGGAAAGTTTGTCACCTGACTACGCTGCATGCTTTTGGGAATACGATTTTGAATTCAAGAACATGACACTGCAGCTTCATCAGTGGGGGAAGTTAAAAAAGCTGTCGATGATCTGTGAGAACACTATTATAGTGAGACGCGTTGCTTTTTGGTTATCACTAGCTATTGGAATTCCAGGTAACATTCTGGCGCTGCTGACCATCTTGCAGTTTCCGAAAACTACGGGCACGTTCTACTTGGCTCTTCTGTCGATCTCCGATTGGACAGCGCTCATAGCGAAAGCTATGAATGTTGGAATGATCACATTTAGATTGTATGATGCTGTGAGCTGCAAATTGATAATACTGCTTACCGACTTTACAGCCACCTACGCTAACTGGATACTAGTGTTAATTTGTTTTGAACGTCTGGTCACTATCCTTTATCCACTCAAGAAAAGTTATTATTTTACCTTGAGACGTGCTCGATATAGTGCCCTCCTTCTCGCTTTTATTCTTGTGATCTTCTATTCCGTGTATCTATGGATCATCACTGCAAATGATTATGGTTGTATGACTAATTATAAAGATTTCTTTAACAGCTGGTCCCATGGTTCGACAGCTCTGTACAGCTACCTTCCGTCCGTTCTGTTGATCATAATGGTGCTGTTAATATGGAGGGAGCTGCGGAATATTCAGAGAAATAGGGAGTATATATTCTGCGGCGCAGAAGGAGATGGTGCTACTGGTTTTACCCAACAAAGACTCCAAGACCAAGCTAGAATGGAGTGGAGTATTACATTGATGCTGCTATTCGCTTGTATTGCCTTTATACTTTTGACCCTGCCCCTGTGTGTTATAATTGCTATAAACAGCGCCGAAGTGATCAACCCTACGATCGCTAACAAAGTTTATCTAGAACTGGCATTCGTCATTGCTGGAGGACTTGTTGCGTTGTCTCATGCTGTTAACTTTTTTATTTACTTCGTCAGCACAGAACGATTTAGAACACATCTTTTCAAGCTTCTGAAATGTTCAAGACTTACTGGCAGACACACGACACACGATCGTAGTTGCAACACTGTTGAAGATCAGCTTTAATCGCATGGCATAGTGATTCCAAACTCTGTCGAGAACAGCTTACAAGAAGACAGCACCAGCCTAGAGTCTAGAGTTAGCGGCACCCAGGCAACGCCAGACTTTGGTGCATCAATATATGGGGTTCTCAACCATTTTTTTGCTCTTGACCTCTTTAAGAGGCTCATTTACCTCTGTGACCCCCCCCCCCCCCCCCCCCCCCCCCTTTCCACCTCCACATGGTCGCTGTTAGCTGGAAAAAAAAACAAACAAATTTGGCACTTTCTGTGGCCCACCCCCCTATAAATATGACCCGTGGGGGCCATATGGTCCACAATGAGAACGACTGATCTAGACCACGATTTAAACATATTATTATGGATTCAGCACACAATTAAAATAGTTAATAATAAAGGCTATAACCACACGGATAATGATTAACAATAATGTAAATGAAAACTACTAACTAAATTTACTGAAATGTGTGAAAAAGACACTATGGGTAGACAGACATATATAATTATTGACTTGAAAAATACAATCTTTAAGCCAATTTAGTGTGATATTTGATGAGTGCTCACCTACTGACATATTGTATTCATGGTTACTTAAAAGTGAATCAGTAATCTAAAAGAATAACCGATTCAATGGGCCGTCCACATACAAGATCACGCAGTGAGGATGGAGTAGAGTCTAAAATTATGTGAGAAGTGTGGTGATAGGGAGACGGGGAATTAGGAAAAAATGTGACGTCACACATAAATACGAGTGAGGCATGTTTTTGTCATAGATGATGTCGGAATAAAATAGATGTTGTAACCTCCATCCGCATGGTCTACTTTTACTCGCAATAGTTAATAACTCCTTCGTGAGCGATTTATATTAATGTTATAATTTCAACTGAAACATCGGATAATTGTTATAATCTTTAACTGTTTTAAATGGTTTTCATTTTTAAGTATAATTTCCCTTTTTTTTAATATAATGTAATACTGACCCGACCAATAACCGATGTTGATCTTGAAACAAATGGATTTCTAGTTCGTTCAAAGTGGGAGCATCTTACTGTGACGAAAGTACTGAGATTCTGTCTTTCAAATGGCCCATGTCTTTTTCTCCTTGCATTTTGTCCATTTTTTTCTAGGAGGGATTACAAGTAATCTGTAACTGTCTTTTTTCGTTCTTGAGGTGATCACTTGCGCAAGACAGTAAACATCATGTTGTTAGATGTGTGGTACTTGTAAGATGATGTGCTGAGTGTGGGAGCGGATGGAGGCGCAAATGTGTTTAGGCTCGTATATATGTGGACAATGCAACCCATACACTCACATCAACAGGCATAACACGCCAATCATGTCGGTACATGCCGTAGAATAGTTGCCATTACACAGACCCGACGATGACGTCAGCTGTGCATTCTTCATTAAGCAGGTTGCATGAATCATGCTTTAATGTTTGTGTAAATATACCGCCAACCTGCAGTTTCCACCATATATAACTTCATCACTGGACTTCTGATCATATAAGACAAATAGTCTTGAATAGCTACCTTGAGCGCAAATATAAGTTCTGCTTTACAGGAATCGTGAACTGTTCTCACAGCTAGGTAAGCCTTTACCAAATTCTGTCACCGAATACATAATAATGGCAAAGTCGGTGTTACCTTGAAACGAATCCTCAGAACACAATAATAACACTGTCGTCCTTCCTGACGCACAGAAAATCACTGGGAGGAAAACTGCCAACGCAGTCACTTCGAAGATTTTCCTTCCCCAGAGTACAATGGACATACATCGTCCCACCGAAGCCAGATAGCAACTCCACAACACGGAAGTCTAATTTCGCGCTCTCCACTGCGCATCGCATATAGCCCAGAACTGTTTTACCTTTGACCCAAGAGGTCAAACACAATGAATGAACAAACAAGGGAGAAAACCCCTAATCAACCTGACACAGCAAAGTCAAGACATAGTTACTAAACTTTGACCTGGGTGAAAAACCTACAACCAATAGATCGATGTTTGAAACTCCATCAAAAATGACCGCAACATAATCCTTCTCCACGTTTCTTCTCCTTCTATTATTTACGTTTTTTTCAGAGTGAGATCACGAGGGAGGTTGATCTCATCTACTTTATGGTTCTTCTCTATGTGTTTAGAGTGTGTGTGTACGAAATTGTTGCAGTATTATTCTAGATCAGATTTGCACCAGTTTGTCTTTTTAAAGATATGGCAGGCAGCTAGACGCATTTTTCTGGATTATATATATATATATATATATATATATATATATATATATATATATATATATATATATATATATATATATATATATATATATCATCATCTCATCTCAGCCCGTAACCCGTCATGGGTCGTAGGGGTGCCATGGTGGAAGCATCAGCAGACAGGGTCCTCCACTGCTCTCTATCCTCAGCAATGCGTACAAGTGTGGAAAAACCGTGTCCTGCCCGTTCTTTGATGTTATCAGCCCAGGATTTTCTCTGCCTTCCTCTTCTCCGTTTACCTTCGACTGTTCCCTGAAGGATCGTTTTCGAAAGGGAGTCATGACGAGTTACATGCCCAAACCAGGCAAGCTTTCGACGTTTCACTATTGACAAAAGTGGTTCTTGGTGGCTATATATATATATATATATATATATATATATATATATATATATATATATATATATATATATATATATATATATATATATATATATATATTTGGCCATTTTGCTTCAATTGGCAGTAGAGGGCAGAGCTTGATCCCGTTTCTTTGTCTAGCAGTACCGGTTGCATCAGAATTGTTTACAGTTTTGATTGGCCGAAGAGCTAGCGGCATTTGAAATCATTGGGTAGAATAAAAGCCACGCATATGACGTCACGCTGATCTAAGAGAATAAATAGGCTCGTATTTCAAATTCTAGTTCTCTTTATTGTAATTGCCAGCTGCGTACATGAAACAAGTCGGTTCGCCTTCAGTGGGAATTCGAATTTGGTAAGCATAAATTTTTGCGTGGTACTTTATTTACTTTTTCTAGACCTAGGCCGATCAGTTAAGTTTCTTTGGGAAGTTAATTTTAAATTAAATTCGTAACGCCAGAGCCATCAAATACGATCTTAGTGATAGACTTGAGAAACTTAATAGGCCATATATTTCCTTATTGAAGGAATAGCGGAGTTGAGTTGCCACGGGCGTGCTTTGTATTATTGCAAAGCAGGTCTGTAGAGAAACCCGCAACTGCTAATTATAATTAAGTGCAGAATGGCGGGCGCGTGTGTAATTGTGATTTTATTAAGAATGTAATGCTTCTAGTTATTTATATAGTTACACATCTATGGACGGGAGTGAAAGAGGGGTAATTTGTGAGCACGTGCGTGGGTTACGGAATAGTTATTCGAGACGATGTTCAGAGGGGTGAGGGGGAGAGAAGCACGTGGGTGCTATCATTATGAATATTTATGCAGGAGCACGTGGTGGTAGAATTGTAAACACGTGGTGGAACTACGGGGTTTTCAATTTGATAACCTGGGGTTATGTATATGCTAGCATCTAACAGGGTTATACGTTATTGATTGTGCATTGGTGTTCTGTGTACTCAGAAGACGGAGATGAATTATTTCTTTTAAAAGAAATTATTGTGTATTACATTTTTGAAAGTGATTTATTTTACTGAACGGGAATCTGATTCCTAGAGAGGTCTAGTTATTTTGTGTTAAACATTTTGCTGCATTCAGTGTCAGCGAGAAGTGGGCCACAGTATTTTTGGACAGGTAGATAGGCCCTCAGTGAGAAAAACTGTTGGTATTGTGACCAGTCATGCAGAAACCTAGGTCTGTGTGTTGTATTACCGGGTAATGTTTACTGCGGGCTCAGGTAGAGAAGGGAACAGTGGGGGAGCGGACTTGGGCATGATTAATTGGGATGGTAGTGCAGAACGGGAAGAGAGTAGGGGAGTTAAGTGTTAAAGACTTGGGTGTAAAATGCCAAAGTAAGGGAGTTATTGGTTATATAGAAATATATTATTACTGTGTGTTTAGCTGTTGTTTTGTTTTTTGTCTAAACAGCAGGTACCGGCTTTTTTGTGGGGAAGAGCAGAATTTTGGATACCACAAAATTTCTCCCACGGCAAAGTTGTGGCATTCGCCGACACGCAAAGTCGTGCGTTAATTGCCAGTGGCGGACGGAGCGAAAGAAAATACGTTTTCCCAAGGCAGGGAAGACATTCTCCAGTTGAAAAGGGATTTTGGTGGAAAATCCGGAGCTCTGATGCTCAATCTTCTTACACCCGCAAATCGGCAAGTTGCCAGCGTGGTTGTAAATTTATTTCGATTCGTCCCGGCCATAATAATGCCGAAAGCCTGACCCCAGAGTCGGGAGCGGGCAGGTAAATCCATAGTGGTAGCAACAAAACCAGCTACCAAATCGTAGTTTTTCCAGAAGCCAGTGGTGAAACCTAGTCGTCAATTGCAAGAATTGTGGGGAGCAACAGGGTCAAAATCCTCTCCACAGATTTTAGAGCAGAGGACAGCTGCTGAAGTGTTGTCTACAGGTAGTAGACCAGAAAGACAGAACTGAGACATAGTTTTGTGAAGATCATAGCAGAGAACAGCTGTTGAAGTGTAGAGGTGCAGTTAGCTGTGTTCAGGAGATTTTCAGGATAGGTTGTGTAGAAACGAAGTCTGTGCAGAGTTGGTGTGGACACTTCGTAGTAGATCCAGCTGATTGTGTACTTAGAGTTTATATTAGTGTTTAGAATAGCTAGTTTGGAGTGGAGGCTCGGCATCTGAGACCCCACCCAGGGCAGTGTAGTTTATTTCATTTAATCTTACCTTCTCTCTCCATACAGGTGAAACTTGTGGGTGAAGGGTTGGGTTTTGATGATACAACATTTGTAATTTTTCCTGAATTTGTTTGTTTCAGGAGTGCTTACACTGCAATTTTATGTATTTGACATGTATATGAGTTTTGTTTATAGGTGTAAATAAAACTTGTAACTCAGAGCTGGAATCAGTCATTTCATTTACGTACAGTAGCTATCTGTTGTCTGTATCGTGGTGTATGTGAATCATAATTGAACCTTATCCCCATAGGGTAGCTAGAGGTGGTCGAGGCCATAGCAATTAAGACGTCCAAAGTGGCTGTAGTGGGTTTGATGGTATTGTATGATGGTGATATTTCTAAGTGTGATGCATGAGGTCAGCTGTGAAAGCTCCTGAGATAAAATGTAGCTGTGAATTGTCAGAAGGCCCTTCTTGCTACCACTACGACCTCACACCTATCTTTTTTTACTAATGAATGTGGCTACGTTAAATGTCTAGGGTAATGATATGTAATGTGTTGTGGTAGTTTACATACACACACACAGATATTTACTAAGTCTAATAATATTAATAAAATGTTATAATACACTGAACTAACTCAAGTGTGTAAAAATTGGATAGTAATTTTCTTACATTTATTTGTTCTGAACCAAGGTTTTATTTTGGCCAGAACATATGAAAGGTTTATCAATTATGAAAGAAATGCATGAATATTACATAATAAATGCAAGGGGTGTACATATATATGTTACTAGACTAGTTAATATTATTACTGTTTATCGTGTAATCTATTTTGGGAGAACATTTAATGGATGTGCCTCATCACTCCCTGTCTATGGTGACTACACATTGTCCAGTTATTTGATGGAATTTTTATGGGTGTGTTAGCAAATAAGTTGAGTTGGTGAATTCTCAGCAGACCAGGCGCTCACCTAGCTTGAAGGTGTAGCTCTGGTGCTGAGATCTGGTGGCCCCACCTCTCCGTGCTTGGGGGCAATATCAGAAGTCTGGTGGCCCCACCTCTCCGTGCTTGGGGGCAATATCAGAAGTTTGGTGGCCCCACCTCTCCGTGCTTAGGGGCTATAATAGGCTGCTCTGACCAAACGTTACTGCACGGGTCCACTCTGGTAAAATTCAACAACTCATTTGACCCCGCATTGGTGCCAACTGAAACTCACAGCTCTGCAATCAAAGTATTAGTCATGTGTCAGAATTCCATCCTCTAACCATTTCTGGACACAACACTACACAACAACAACACCACATAGACGGGTCAGATCTTTCTGACCAAACAACACATCTTACCAAGTTGGTTTCACATAGGCTAAGTTCTCCCAGACTACAGATTCTGAAATATGTTCATTAGCTTCCTGCCATAGAATAGGATAGGTGATATGTTCCACTGATCTCAACACTTGATCTGTCCTTCCTAATCCTTGCTGGAGTTTATGTATTTTATTTGTCTCTAGACCCTGAACTGGGGCGGGGGGTCTAGAGCGAATCCTTACTTGTTGTAAGGGACAGATTATGCTATTGCAGTATCAAATCACTCGAAACCTTAAACAAATATTAAAAATGTACAAAGAAATAATTTCAGTCTTACCAGAAATATGAATATAGAACACAGTTAAATAAATGCTAGCAAAACTCAGCTGAGCTGCTGGCCTTATGATGGCGTCCCTCTAAATATTTCAATAGCTTCTGGGAATTACACCACTTAATAATTCACTGTGTCTACAAGGACAACTAATACTGAATGCACAAAATGGCTGAGCGCCGATAAAATGTTCATCTAGGGCCAATCGCTGCCTTTTCTTTTTTCAAATTTTTTTTGAAAATTAGTGACATGTTTTATTTCAATGCAGACGTTCGCTGATATGAACAACACAGTCTTGTGTCAATATCTTTCTTATTATCTGTCCGTCTGTATAAATGAAAGCATATTATTTCACTGCTCAAGATGGGCCATCCGGCCAGCTAGGTTTTATATTCCTAACATTATTATTAAGAAAAGTTACTTTTCAAATATTTTCTAGAATCTTCTGGAATTCATCACTGCATTCAAATAAACGGACTAAGTTATAGCAAAAGCGTCCAAGAAATGACTGTGGTGTATAATATCCAAGGTCCCTTTTGTCGATTTCTTTACTTTATGTCAACTTGGGGACGTGACTTTTTCCTCCTTTCCCCACCACTTGCGCCTTTTAGCATTGCTAGTTTCAAGCACGCGTTCAGTCAGATTTTTCCTTTTGATCTCCGTTCTCACCCCGTTCCGTTTTGCCTTCAAGTCTAACAATTTAATTTCCATGGCGGGTGATGACCCGCGGCGTGGGCGATCATGTATTCTAGCAGCTTACGCATTAGTTTTTATCCCTACGTTGTATCATTGGAGATATTTTAACGTTGTATCACGGTTAATTTTGTGACACATCTCCCCACTTGAAAACATGCCTACGGCAAGTTCTAAAACCAGTGATACACATAGATAAAATCTCTCCTTACGCCTGCCATTACTCTAATTTTGATCACAGGGGTGCCGACTGAGGAAATCTGCACCAACATTCAATTTGCCTGGGATATATTGGATACTAAACTGATAAGGTTGAAGCAATAAAGACCACCTCAGCAATCTTGCGTTTTCATGCTTAGCCTGAGATATGAATACGAGAGGCTGATGGTCCGTCTCGACCACAAAAGTCCTACCATACAGATAGATTTGAAACTTCTTTATGGCCCAGATTAACGCTAAACATTCTTTTTCGCTTGTGGAGTATCCTTGTTCCGCCTTATTCAATTTGCGGCTTGCATAAGCGACTGGTTTCAGTTCTCCATCAGGTGAAGATGATCTTTGCAACAAAGCCGCTCCGAGTCCTACATTACTTGCATCGGTTCTTAAGACAAAGTCCTGTGTCAAATCAGGTAGTTTGAGAATAGGCTTGCTAGTGAGTTTTTCCTTTAAGTCTTGGAACGCTAATTCACTTTGCGCAGTCCAATTAATTTTATCTGGAAGTCCCTTGCGAGTCAGATCAGTCAGAGGAGCACAAATAGAGTTAAAATCTTTGATATATTTTTGATAAAATCCGCATAACGACACGAATGATCGCACATCCTTTTTTGTTTGTGGTCTAGGTGCTCTCTGCAGTTTTTCCAAGTTCTTGGGATCAGGGGTCATGCTACCCTGATATACAGTGTGTCCCAAGAATTCCAACTCTTTGCATCCAATGCAACATTTTGTTGGCCTAGCAGTCAAGTTCGCCTCCCTAAGCCTATTAAATAACATTTCTAGAGCTTCAATGTGTTCTTCAAATGTCTCTGTGGCGACGAGAATATCATCCATGAAATTCGTGATACATGGGTTATTCAGGGGATCCAACAATTTGCGCATCATCCTTGAAAATACACTCGGAGCATTTTTCAGTCCGAATGGTAGCATGTTGAATTCATAATGTCCATCCGAAGTGCTAAAAGCCAAATAAGGTCTCACTTCAGGCTTCACTGGGATCTGGTAATAGCCTTTACTAAGATCCACCTTTGAAAAGTATTTTGCCTTGTTCAATCTGGCAAATAACTGTTTTGTGTCTGGTAATGGATCCACTTGTCCTTCTGTGACAGCATTCAGTTTCCTGTAATCTATGCACAGTCTGTGTTCCCCAGACGGTTTTCTCAACAATACGACACTAGAGCTAAAAGATGATTCACTGTGTGAAATAATCCCCTCCTTCAACAAATAATCTATTTCTTCCTTCAATGCCTTCTCCTTCGCAAACGGAATAGAATAGGCTCTCATACAGATTGGGTTTGAGTCTACCAGTTTCATGTCATACTGTAGCAAATTTGTATGGCCTGGTTTATCTGTTAATACATCTGTATGTTCCTCCAGAACCTGTTGAACTCTCTCCCTCTGGTTTTTAGTCAGGTGATTACTGACTTTTACCTGTGCTGCTGTTTCACAAGGATGTAATGGGTATTCATGTGAGGTGAGTGGTTCCTTTTGCATTTGAGTTGCGATAGCTAAGGTCAGTAAGGGGGTACTTTCCTGGAGTGGTCTGTCCAGATACTTCTTTAACAGGTTTACATGATAAACTTTCTCCTTCCCCTTTTTGTCAATTTTATAGTTTGTTCTAGACACCTTCTCTAGAACCGTATATGGACCTTGCCATCCAATTTGTAATTTATTCTGGCTACCGGGTAGTAGAAGCAGCACCTTCTCTCCCACTGCCAGTTCTCTGTCCTTTGCCTTCCTATTAAAATATGCTGCATGTTTCTTCCTGGCTTGTTTCAAATTATCATTTGCCAGTTTCCATCCAGCTTTCAAACGAGTGGTCAGTTCGTTCACGTATTGATAAGATGAGGTAACAGTCTCTTCCGCCTTCTCATCTGTCCAGGTCCTTAATAGGGCTACATCTGGACCTTTAATTTATCATACGTATTTTTTATGGAACCCGTCGTGTCCCTTCCATTAGAAGCCCTATAGTGAGGACTTTTCTTCCTAGAATCATCACTCACAAATCGACCACTACCAATTTTTTTCTTGGGTTTATCTCCCCACTTTAGATTGCTTATGAGAGATCTTCGCTCTCTTTTCTGTTCTTCCAGTTTATATAAGTCTGACCGAGGGATTGTCATCTTATCCTGGGTAAAATTTCTTCTTTGTACTCTTCGCATAGTGGCCATGTTAATCCATTCAAGTGAAGACTGGGTGTGAAAAGGGGGCTCCCATTGCACTTTGTCTCCTTGAGTACCATAATTTTTCTTTCCAGGCCTAATTTTGCCCCGTGGCGTTTCTAGGTCCTGCACATATTTTCCCTTTGTGGGTGTTCCCTCATGAAATATGCCACATGCTTCTACAAAGTTTTCAATATCGACATTTACGTCGGGCCAATAGTATTTGCGAGCAACCTTTTGGCAGATGGTACCGACTTTTTCATGGTCCCCATCTTTTCCAACATGTAAGCTCCTTATTAAATTTGCCCTATATATCTTGGGAAGAACCAACTGTCCGTGACCAGTGGATCTAGTTCCTGTCTTCCTATATAGCAATCTGTTCTTCATAAAATATTCCCCCTTGCTCGGAGGTGTGTGGCATTTGGGCAATTTTTTAAAACATGGCTTGAGTGTCCTATCCTCAGCCTGCGCCTTCCTCATCTCCTCTGGATGAGCATTTATAGGTTCACCTTCTTCCTCCTTCTTCTGTGACCTGGTCTGCACTGTCGCCATGATCACAGGCCTCTCGGGATTCCCCAAGAAGACGTATCTACACCCCAATATCAGAGGGTAGATTGGTTCATCTATCACTGCTGCTCTGATTTCTCCTTCCACATAGCGAGTTTTCACCGTTATCCTTGCGATGGGAAGTGTCATGAGTGGTATGTCCTTAGTTGCCCCTTGTATTTCCACTGTTTTTGTGGTATACTGACTTGGGTCCACTAGGCTAGACTTCACAACTGAATCATAATCCAAACCTGTATCATAAAGGCACCTTATGGTGACCCCATTACAAATAACATCCTCACAAACTGGGGGGTGATAAGGTTCCTGCTGTCCCTTAGGATTAACCTTTAATCTTTGAGTCCCCGACTTCATTGCAGCAATGTTTGAAGGTTTCCTTCTACAAAATTCGGTGTTATGGTTATCTTTCTTGCACCATTTACACCATCTTTTTCCTTGGTTAAACGGTTTTCTTTCATTGGATTTTTGGTCATTGAACTGTGAGTTTCTGTCTCGGTAGTCATTTCTTGGCCGTTCAAAGTTTGTCCTACCTTTATTTCCCTGCTCTCTATTATCAAATTTATTAAATTGCTGTGGAGCTTTAAAATTGTCTATGTGCTTCTTTTTAGCACCACTTACCTCTGCCTGGGCTGCCTGATACCTTTCAGCGACATTTAAAACCTCTCCCAATTTCTCTGCACCTTGTTTCATGAGAAATTTTCTCATGTCTGGAGCCATGGACTCTCTCAATTGCTCAATCATGATCATTTCTTTAAGATCTTGGGTCTTCCCCAGAGCAGTCCATTTCTCCAAATAGGTTTCTAGTCTGGCAGAGAATTGGTGGTATGTCTCCCCAGACAACAGTTTGGCATTTCTAAATTTCCTACGATAAAATTCCCCATTTTTTTCGTACCTCAATAACAATGCCCGCTTTAACATGTCATAATTCTCCTGGTCTTCTCTGTTCATTTTTGCGAAGACTTCATAAGAAGTACCTCTCAGTCCCTGTGATAGCTTTAAACTCCACCTCTCTCTCTAACCCATATGTAGTAGCTAATAACTCAAAACGTCCTAGGTACCCCTCTATGTCATCGTCTTTTTCAACAAAATGGTCTAAATGAAACCCCATAGCTGAGTTTGAGGCTCCCAGACTGGGCGTAGCATCTGAGGCAAAAGGGCTGGCACCATTTTCAGGAGCCTGGCCTTGTAGCTCCAGCTCCCTGAGCGTAATTCGTGCTCCCTTTGAACCTTCTATCTTCTGCCTCCCTTTCGGCAGTCAACCTTCTATCTTCTGCCTCCCTTTCGGCCTTTTTATCTTCTGCCTCCCTTTCGGCCTTTTTATCTTCTGCCTCCCTTTCGGCCTTTTTATCTTCTGCCTCCCTTTGCTGTCGTTTTTCTTCTGCCTCCAATGCTTTAGCCTCTTTGTCAGCCTCAATCTGCAACCTCTTAGTCTCAGCCTCTATTTGTAACCTCTTCTCTTCAGCCAACCTTTCAGACTCTAATTTTCTTTCAGCCTCTTTTTCTAATCTTCTTTCTTCCCGTTCAATATACTTATCACACTCAGCCGTTACATATTGAATTAAAATCTGACCATCCATTGCCATCTCCTTTGCCGTCAGCACAGCAGCTGATCTGAATTTGGCCAGCTCCGCCATACTTTTTAAACAAATGTAGCAATGTGCAAAATAAAATTTCCAACCACTAAAGTACTTCTAATTACTCTAGTCTAAAATAATTCTAATTAATTAATTAACTACCACTGGCTGTGAAGATTCACCAACTTTTATTTTCAGGGACACTTTTAATTTTTATACTGTGTTCCCCTAATCTAATTCTCCCCCCAGGAGATCCTAATATACTTAATGGGCTAATTATCCCGGGACAAAGAGACCCCAATATATGTAGTGGGTTTGATGGTATTGTATGATGGTGATATTTCTAAGTGTGATGCATGAGGTCAGCTGTGAAGGCTCCTGAGATAAAATGTAGCTGTGAATTGTCAGAAGGCCCTTCTTGCTACCACTACGACCTCACACCTATCTTTTTTTACTAATGAATGTGGCTACGTTAAATGTCTAGGGTACTGATATGTAATGTGTTGTGGTAGTTTACATACACACACACAGATATTTACTAAGTCTAATAATATTAATAAAATGTTATAATACACTGAACTAACTCAAGTGTGTAAAAATTGGATAGTAATTTTCTTACATTTATTTGTTCTGAACCAAGGTTTTATTTTGGCCAGAACATATGAAAGGTTTATCAATTATGAAAGAAATGCATGAATATTACATAATAAATGCAAGGGGTGTACACATATATGTTACTAGACTAGTTAATATTATTACTGTTTATCGTGTAATCTATTTTGGGAGAACATTTAATGGATGTGCTGTTGGGGTGGCCTCATCACTCCCTGTCTATGGTGACTACACATTGTCCAGTTATTTGATGGAATTTTTATGGGTGTGTTAGCAAATAAGTTGAGTTGGTGAATTCTCAGCAGACCAGGCGCTCACGTAGCTTGAAGGTGTAGCTCTGGTGCTGAGATCTGGTGGCCCCACCTCTCCGTGCTTGGGGGCAATATCAGAAGTCTGGTGGCCCCACCTCTCCGTGCTTGGGGGCTATAATAGGCTGCTCTGACCAAACGTTACTGCACGGGTCCACTCTGGTAAAATTCAACAACTCATTTGACCCCGCATTGGTGCCAACTGAAACTCACAGCTCTGCAATCAAAGTATTAGTCATGTGTCAGAATTCCATCCTCTAACCATTTCTGGACACAATACTACACAACAACAACACCACATAGACGGGTCAGATCTTTCTGACCAAACAACACATCTTACCAAGTTGGTTTCACATAGGCTAAGTTCTCCCAGACTACAGATTCTGAAATATGTTCATTAGCTTCCTGCCATAGAATAGGATAGGTGATATGTTCCACTGATCTCAACACTTGATCTGTCCTTCCTAATCCTTGCTGGAGTTTATGTATTTTATTTGTCTCTAGACCCTGAACTGGGGCGGGGGGTCTAGAGCGAATCCTTACTTGTTGTAAGGGACAGATTATGCTATTGCAGTATCAAATCACTCGAAACCTTAAACAAATATTAAAATGTACAAAGAAATAATTTCAGTCTTACCAGAAATATGAATATAGAACACAGTTAAATAAATGCTAGCAAAACTCAGCTGAGCTGCTGGCCTTATGATGGCGTCCCTCTAAATATTTTAATAGCTTCTGGGAATTACACCACTTAATAATTCACTGTGTCTACAAGGACAACTAATACTGAATGGCACAAAATGCGCGTCTGAGCGCCGATAATATGTTCATCTAGGGCCAATCGCTGCCTTTTCTTTTTTCAAATTCAAATATCCTACCACCAAGTCATTTCAGTCATACCTCAGTCAAGTATGCCTTATTGTCTGTTGGTCCGTCCGTCTCTACTTGCGTTTCACAAAAAAAACACACTTGTTTTTTGAACCAACCCTGCCTTCCCCTACACAATTTTGCCTTTAAAGTTATTTTTAGCCACAATTCACCATCCCACCCCGTCTCTTCATTCCAACTAGATTTTAGCACTTGCGTCTTCAAGGCCACAATTTTTTGAAAATTAGTGACATGTTTTATTTCAATGCAGACGTTCGCTGATATGAACAACACAGTCTTTTGTCAATATCTTTCTTATTATCTGTCCGTCTGTATAAATGAAAGCATATTATTTCACTGCTCAAGATGGGCCATCCGGCCAGCTAGGTTTTATATTCCTAACATTATTATTAAGAAAAGTTACTTTTCAAATATTTTCTAGAATCTTCTGGAATTCATCACTGCATTCAAATAAACGGACTAAGTTATAGCAAAAGCGTCCAAGAAATGACTGTGGCGTATAATATCCAAGGTCCCTTTTGTCGATTTCTTTACTTTATGTCAACTTGGGGACGTGACTTTTTCCTCCTTTCCCCACCACTTGCGCCTTTTGGCATTGCTCGTTTCAAGCACGCGTTCAGTCAGATTTTTCCTTTTGATCTCCGTTCTCACCCCGGTTCGTTTTGCCTTCAAGTCTAACAATTTAATTTCCATGGCGGGTGATGACCCGCGGCGTGGGCGATCATGTATTCTAGCAGCTTACGCATTAGTTTTTATCCCTACGTTGTATCATTGGAGATATTTTAACGTTGTATCACGGTTAATTTTGTGACAGTGGCGAGGGAGAATTAACTTCGGTTCTCAACCTCGGAGCCAATGGTCTCACTTTCACATTTGCACTGTCATTTTCATCCGAATCTATCATTTCAGTCTTTCTTCTCACTAATGTCTTGTCACTATATGTAGACAGCCTTTAGTCTTAAATCCATTTCGTGACACTTACATTGCCGTGGTATAATGATAACGAACAGAAATCATTCATTGATAGCAACTTCAGTTTTTAAACCCATTAATTTTTGTGAATTCGCTCTCAAGTTTACATTATTTATGAAACTTTAACATATGTAAAAACTGATGTTATTGATGTGCTTACTTTACATTGAATTTGTATTTTATTGTTTGAAATTAAATTAAACCAAAATGAACGATATTTTTAAATAAATTTAACAAAAACTGATCAGCAAAACAGTGATTGTTAAATCCGAATTAATTAAGCACTACTTTACTTAAAATATTGTTTTTGTTGTATGCACGACTTAACTTATATTCAAGTAAGTTCTTTCATTTAAGTAGTACCAAAAAAAAAAAAAAAAAAACTGGGGAAAGAGGGAGGGGCTTATGAGATGTGTGACATCATAGAAGTGGGGAGTCTGGGTTTTTGTGACGAAATGTGACCACATAAAAGGGGAGGGGGAATAAAACAATAGCAAAGACTGCGTGTCGTCATATAAGGACGACCCCTCAGTAGAAAACATTTTTGAAACAACGCAACGCACCCTAAAAAAAATACTCAGTCAAGTGCAGTCAAGATCATCATGATGAAATGTTATAAACTCTACATGTAAATGATATCATCCTAATTATTTTGAGAAAAGTAACAATACAGAGACAA